>BMAW01071313.1:359621-406296 GCA_019974015.1 Nephila pilipes | reverse complement strand
ACCGAGTTGTTTGCTTATTTGTGAATAAGACTCTTCTATTGGATGGGAGATGTCGAGCACTTTGAAGGTTTCGTTTTGAGAAAGTCAAGTGGAGCACCCTGAATGAATCCAGACTGAATGCAAATTTATTTCCAAACATTTAATGCTTTGAAAAAATAAAGAATTTTTTTCTTTTAGGTTATTTCTGGCTACGTCTATTCTTTGCTTTTAGGAAGCCTTAGATAGAAAATACCCGCAGTGCAGTATCGCAACATTTTAATTATTATTAATACAGAGTGTGGCAGATTTCAAACATAAATAATAAAGTAATGACTGGTGTTATTCAAAATTTTATTCACAGTTTAGATGTAGATATTTAGCATTTTGTTTCTCACTTCCTTTTGAAAATGATATCGTCTAAATTATGATCTACACCGTCTATGCATTTCTGAAGTGTCACCCAAGAGTTCCTCATTACACCCCGAGTCATTTCTTCCGGTATTGCTGCAATTTCATGGCGGATAGCAAATTTCAGTACCTCTGTCGATTGGGTCATATTCTTGTAATTTTGTGACTTCAGATGTCTCCACAAAAAATAATCGCAAGGTGAAAGATCTAGGGAACGTGCTGGCTCTGTAGTGTCACTTCGTAGTGAGATCAGATGCTCCGGAAACAAATAGTTTCAGCAAGTTCATCGATATTCTGGTTATTGTGGGGGAGGAAAGTACCAACTTGTTGGAACCCTACAGCCAAATTCCCATGCTCGTCCAGTTTCGGTTGCAGGAAGCTGCGTAACAGTATCCACTTAACGGGCAGAGCGTAACTGCTTTGCCATTCTCTTCAAAAATATCTGTAACGCCAAAATCTGCACACTAAAGAATAATACGATCAACATGGAGAGGTCGTTCATGGATTCTTCTTGGATAGTTCGGAGCCGGGTAGCGAAAGATATGTTTGTTCACACGCCCTAACAAATGAAAGTGAGCCTCATCACAGACAGAGTCGCCATTTCTGACTCTGTCACGAAAGCACGATCCTCAGCCCTGTACACCAGGATGGCTCCTGAAATGATAAAACAGCTGCTACTGGAAGCCAGTTCAAAGCGGTCAACTAGTGTCCGACGGAACGTGGGAAATCGGGGAGTTATTTCTACCCTCACCCTGTATATAGTAATCGAGTTAGAAACTTAATTTTTATTTATCGTTCTTAAGATTTCCCTACATAGTGTCATCATCCACATTTTTTTTTTATCTTTCTTCATCGTAGAACTCGGCAGATTGTATTTTGTCAGTTCTCCGCACTGCGGGTTGCTTCAGTCAACGGTTTCCCGAAACACGAAGAGCCGTCATTTACGCACATAAGGATCCACTGATGTGCAGAATAAATTTTATTTAGATATCTCGGTTATTTCAGAGAAATAATTATAACTTTAAGATACCTCTTCATATTAGCAACCTGTTAGGTAGAAAGAGGATATTAAAATTATCCTTTATTTAAAGTTTATTTTTTGGCTGGAAATTATTCAATAAACAGATTAAGTCGCAATGAACAACCATTAGGAGATTTTATATAAACTAATTGTTTCGGAATTGAATAACACCAAGCACAAAAACTATATTCTTTGAGTATTAAATTAAAATGAAATGAAAAATTTTTCGAAATGACTCTCGTCGCTTTGTTAAAGTATATAACTATGTGTTTATCTTTTGAACGTGCCTATTTTTTTGAATTAATAATGCAATTTCTCTGTCAATCGTTCAAATGTGTTGTTTGAGTTAGCTCAGCGGTATTTTAAAAATGTAGGAAATCTCTTTGTTGTTTATTATCAGTTGAGACAGGATTTTTTCTCCGGAGCACTGCTGCTAGACAGAACTCGAGTGACGAAATTGAAATTTTACATCAATTCTTTCTTTCTTATCATTCAAACTACAGTAACGATTTTATACAAACAAATATACACTGTATTATATTGCCAAACGATTTTTTACATAGTGACGACAAATTGGAATTTTCTGCAGAGTCTACGGAATTTTTGCTGTGCATTAATGTTCTTTTAACCATAGGCAGACGGAAAAATGCAGCTCCTGTCAAGATCGCACGTCTCGATTTCGGGAACGTAATACGAGTTCTCTGTAATTACGAATTACTTTCTAACATTATCTAAACTTGTATACTTATTTGAATAAAATAAAAAGCACCTCAAGGAGGGAAAAAAGGCCACTTAACAGATTTTTTTAAAATAAAGTTAAGAATATATATATATATATATGAACAGCTACCCTACTTACATTTCTTTTTTACATTTCAATAACTGTAATAGTTGAAATTTGAAAAAAATTCATTTTAATCACTCGAATGTCGTTCAATAAATCCTTAGAAATTCCATGAAATCGTAACAACGAAAATAGTTTGTTTTTAGAATAAGCATCTGTGACTCGTATTCGTGTTCATGACGACTTTTCCCACCTCAAAAATTCTTCGTCACAACTTTTCAGCCCGATGAGATCATCCTCGCCTTCTTTGGAACAGATTCACCCGTAGCAACTCAATGTTTTGATTTTTGCTTGATTTTTAGTGCGTAACGAGGAATCCAGATGTCACCGACGGTGAAAATCCAATTTTCGCAAGACGCAATCCAATTTTCATATGGCAGTAAATGACTACCAAATCAAAACTAATTCACGAATAATTCAAATTGGATTCAGATCCGTTTAACCGATGGCAGCGCCCAAAGGTGACAACAAATTATCTTAATGATGCCATCTGTCATCAAATACAAATACTTTTTGGCCCACCCTCGTGTTATGCTTAGGAATACGAAAGGGTTGGAAGACGGGAGTCTTAATTTATTATTTTCCACTGTAACATATTTATCGCACAGTTTCAGACGACTTAATATTTCATAATTACTTTCTACTAACATATTTTAAGAACAGTTTACCCGCTTCTTGTTTATTTAGGTCGACTAGAAAGGACAGGACGCTTCTCTTTCTTTTACCTCTTCCAAGTCTTCACGATCGCCTTCCACCATTTTTTATCGCGTCTCAAGTATCATAAATATTCCATCCATACAGGGAAAGAAAGAGATAAATGGAAACAAAACAAATACAAGAAATGATTTTTTTTTCTCTCGGTTTATAGTTGTTTCGCATACTCCATGTCAATAGATTTTCCAGCTTTTTCTTCTGGATCTCTTGGAAAAAAAGGAGCGTCCCCCCTCCAGCTTTTCCTGTAAAAAAACCGGGAGGTGTTTTTATTCCCGGAAAATTCTCTTTTCGACCATTTAGTATTTGTTTCTGAGAGGAAAACGAGACGCATTTCTTGTCTCCTCTTCTTTGTCGGGGATATCCTGCTTTCCACCCCCACCCCACCGAGTATTCTTAGTCGAAGAGAAAAGGATACGACCGTATCCTGAAGGTAAGAACTTTTATTCTGTGTTACAAAAAGGGGAGACTTCTCGTAACGGTATTTTGATGGAGAACGGAGCCGCTTTCTCCCCCTTATTGAGTGAGGAAATGAACTCGAGCGTATAAAAGGACGCGTAACTATAAGGAGAATAGAAACAATGGAATTTTTAAGAATGGGAGGGAGAAAAAGTATTATTTTTACGATCATTTCCTGTTTTGGTTATTTGACTCTAGAATCATTGTTTGTGGAAGTTTTTTGCTTTTTGCCGGAGTTTTATTTCGGAGATCATAAATTGCGCTGTTGAGTCACAGAAATGAGGAGTATTAAAATCATTAGCGAGGAAAATGACGGAATTTCCTCCCCCGAAACTGTAGCATTTTAATGCTTTTATACGAGCCCCACTCTTCTTCATTTCCTCGAAACACTGAAAAATATCCTTACGAGAAAATATTATGCTAATTCATCCTCAAATGTTTAGCTCCGGTATTTTTCCTTCATTGTATTTAAATCGGAATTAATTATACACGCAGGAAAAGGTGCCCTGTTTTTATTTATTCATCACATAAGAAAGTCTCGGTGTAATTGATTTAAATCGCTTAAGAGTTTTTTAAAGTCAATACTCCCAAAAGAAAGGTTCAAATCTAAAATATTCTTTCATATTTTATCATAGCGTTCCTAAATCTTGGTTTGAGAAGCATAAAAATAGTAAGCTTTAGCTTAGCACATCCACGCCAGCGCTGGAATTCATGTTTCTCTCCCATGAGCTGCTAAGAGTGCTTTGCCTTCTCGGGGAGCGCGGAACGAGATGAAAAATGAAATGTTACAACAATAATAACCCTTTCCGCTCTTTGCTTTCTATCGCCATTGCCGTCATGTATGTATTGTATGTCCAGACGGGAAAATTTGCAAGTAAAATGAATTCATTCTTTAACTTAACTTTAATTGCACCACGAATTGTTATATTCATATGAACGGATTTATTGTATAAGTTATGTTTATATAATATCGAGTCAAAATAAAATCAACACTACTTTTTCAATTAATATACGTTAAAATTTTCATTATTTTGAATATTGAGTCAAATTAAAATAAATCCCACTTTTTCAATCAATCTGATTTAGAATTTCCATTGTGTTGAGTTTTAACTGGATGGAAATTTTTTTCTAGATATTAAAATAATTAAATCGTTTGTGATACGCGCCACCCGATGAAATATTCAAGCCGTTGGTGGTATGCACAGGCGTGAATGCGTTACAGTGAGTGGAATAATAACAATATCGATGGAAGTAGGAAGGAATTGGAAACTGCAATACCACATGAAATTCGCCTGGTTAGAAAATTATGCCTAATCCTAAACATGACAAATTCCAAGTTAAAATCCACGTGAGCTACGACGGAGATTGGCGATGTTTCCATTACAGGAAAAATTACTACTTTGAACACCTATCTTTCTTCTTTGGACGATAACCAAGGGAATCCTTAGTATTAAATTAGAAAATGCAGATCACTTCAGCTGTCTGTGTATTGGCCTGAACAAGTTCGAGAGACGAACGTGAGCTCCCCAGAAAACCAGAAAAGACAGAACTTACAGAACAGAACAAAATCTCTCTCAAAAAAATAAAATTGAAGGAAAAAAAACTAGAGCAGACTTCACCACTCATTAGTTATTCGCTTACGTTTTATCCTTTTATACTTAGGAAAATACAACGAAGCTAAAAAAAATTATTTTGTTGACAAAATAAATAATGAAATACACTTCCATTAGCTTGGTCGACCTTCAGTTTATCCATAAAACTTATACTTTTAAAAGTTTTTCCTTGAATGTACTTATATTTATGAAATGTTCTTTTCAAAAATCACGTAAGTCACACGTTATTATACTTTCCAATAAGTTTGGGTCTTTTTCAGTAGCATTCAAAGAGCCAGTACAAACATTTTTGCGAGCTTCTTGTTGTTCAAACGGGATAATTTTAGCCACCATTTTAGCACACACTTTTGCATCTTAAAATTGCTGTGTTAAATTTGCCATACGGATTCCTACATTCTCAGCAAACGCCTAAATACTTAAACGACGGTTAGATCGAACAAGAATTTTTGATACTGTTATCCTTTTTTAATGTGGAAGGGCAAGCTGGACGTGAATCATCTTCAACATCTTCTCGGCCATCTTAAAAACGCTTAAGCCATTCAAAAACATGAGCACGCGATGAACATTTATTGCCATACACTTCTTCAGATAAATCACGTTTCAGTAGCAGTTTTTCCAAGTTTCATAAGAAACTTCGCTACAACTCGTTGCTCACTTATCATTTTTTGGACGAAACAAAAAAAAAAAAAATTCTATTGTGAACGAAGGCTATGGGTATAAGGATTTGCTGACACAAACGAGAGGCGCTCCATTCGAAAGAGAAGGCTTCACGCTTAACAGCTGTTGGCCGCTGGCATTTGGCGCATGTGTTTCTTCATCAGTAGCAGCATCGGTCTCGTTATTTAATAGCCAGACCTCGTATGTTTTGTATATTTGATAAATGCATTGGAATTCATGTTACATGACGTTTTCTAAATAATGCCTCGTTTCTCAATTTTAGGCTCTTTGAAAAGATTGGTTAAGTTTCATTAGCGTCGCACTAGAAGCAACACGACGGACTTCGTAATTTTGAATCTCGGTCAAGTGACTTGAAAAAGATTAAAGAAGAAATACTTCTGATCTCCCCCCGCCGAAGTAATTAATATCCACTTCCGTGATTTCCTTAGCATGACGTAATAAATATTAAAAGTATCGCACTGCATCCGAGTTTTGTCGTTAACTAGCGTTTACTATTAAACTTGTTCAATATGCAACGAGAACAACAACTACTTTCGAGTGTCATAAAAATAAATATTCTGCTCCCAATCAATTTCCTTTTTCGCGGGAGGCCGTCCACAAAGGATTTGTGGCAAGGGAATGGGCACTAAAAACCGCAGGCGATACTTTCCACTTGTTGCCAGATTCGAGACGCGTGCGCTTTGGAATAAACGCTCGGGAGCCCTAATTAATTGTTTCCGATAATGCTGATGGGGGAGATTTCAGAGCCACCTATCGGTGAAATGCGGATGCTGCGGAAAAACACAATTCCTTTATTTCTTTTACAGCCAATGGGGAGAAAGAAAACGACATTGATCTTAAGAAAACGATCCGGAAACCCAGAGGAGACCAAGCCAATCCCCCTCTCTCTAGTCCCCTCTGTTCTTCTTATTCTATCCCGTAGAGCCCTAGAGAGAGCAAAATTATTACCCAGTAGATTCGGGAAGATCCATTGGAAGATATTTATTGTGCATTAGCATTGATTTTCATCGACATTGCTATTGTGTACTATTGTTACACAAAAAGTTATACTTCTATATCGATTTATCTCTAATTTAGATTACAAAAAAATAGTTTACTTCTATTTGGAGTGGTATTCGAAACAGAAATAGGAATTTCAGAGTATAAAATAAAGTGGAACGCATTAAAAGTGGCCAAATTAAAAAAAATATTTGTTTATAACCACACAACTATAACTCTTATGTCGAACAACATTCAGTCGGATTCACCGATTATGTTAATGCAGAAAATTTAAATAGTATCCCAGTTACCCTTAATTAAGTAATAAAGAAAAAAAAATTTCGTGTTCGTGTATACAAGTTAGACTCTAATATATTTAATCGAAATAAGAATCATTCCTAATATTTGTGATACAAGGATTTCACTTCTTGCAAAACGTCGACTTTTAGAGCCTTCTAATTGGACCAGAATGAGATGTATTGAGCCTGAATATACTCAATAATAATTCAGATAAGTTACATTTAAATATTATACTTTCATTTACGATACAGCAAAGGAGTGGATCAATTAAACATTCTTTATAGAAGATTAAAATATATTCTTTTAAATTTGTATTGCTTATTTACAAAATACATGTTTTTAGACTTGGGGTCTTTTAGCGGCTCGACAATGCCTAATAAAAAAAATTAGAAAGAGTATCTGAATACATAGTTAAAAACTGCCAACGGTTTGTTAAAAGATAAATTAATTTTTAACTGCAGTTGTCCTATTGATTGAAAATGAAACTTTATTTGCAACGTCCGGGACTTCTCAATTCTGTATTCACCCCCTCCCAATGAGTTGAATATATGACCAGGAATTATTACTGCTACGGATTTGAAGCCTTCTTTTGCAGTGGGTACTTCCGCAAATGGATCGGCTGCGTCAAAAGGATTCATTGTCTGTTGCATTTTAATTGCCCTTGTGTGGAACAGGAGGTTGGTCACTCGAAATATGTCCCTCATACAAAATAAAACTTATATTTGTTCCCCACAGGTTAAGTAAATGAATACAAAGAAATTTTATAAGACATTAGGAAACACATTTCTATCTTATACAGTATGAAATGAAAAGTGTTCGGATCTTGTATCGTATCGCAATCTTATATATTAACCAAAAACTACCAAACTCCAATAGAAGACAAAAACAGCTTCTTTATTTATTACCACTGCAAAATACTTAAGGTCGCTTTTTTTCTAGAATTTCTACCAAACTCACAGTCTTTATTTGTGATTTCAATAAGAGATCTATCTTACCTTATTAATTTCACGACTCTCATAGACAGTCATTGAGCAGATTAATTTCTTAAATTCAGAAAACTAACAGAATTACAGAAAACTTTTAATCTGAGTAACAATTTTCCGACAGGAAGTCGTTATCTTTTATCTCCCTTCATTTTCCATTAATTCTATTTCTTTTATATAACATTACATCTAAATCGCTTCACTTTTATCTTCATCTGATTTACCCAATTCTATTTCATTTGGGTAGGGAACAAACTGTAATTTTATGGAATTCAAGTTGATAAAAGTCCCCTAGGTGATGATAAGATCGTGAATATCCCGACATCACGAGTTGTTGGAACTATTTTTATATTTCGATTGACTTCATGGATATTGAAAAGAAAAAAAAAAATCCCAAATGAGAATGTGCATAAAGCGAATGTGCGAGACTTTTTTTTGTTTACCTCCACCAAAGCTGTGGTTGTCGAGTGACGACGTTCATCTCAATGGTTGACGATGCTCAAGTCAAGCTGCGATATCAACAAGTCTTTATTCCATTAGAAAGCGCCGATTTCACTAACTGTTGGCGGAGTCAAAAGCATAGCTGTACGGTTAATGGAATCGGTTTTCCTCGATGTGGTGGGGAAGTTGGCTGTCAGAGATACCAGCTCAAATGTCCTTCTCGTCCGTGGGTCAAAATCACGAGCGCCACCCAGCATAACCCTCTCAAAGATTTAACGTTCATTCATGCGAAGTCAATCTTCTGAAGTAAAAATAGAACCGTAATTTCGAAATCCAGTAAGATGGCGTTCAGGATGCTTTTCAAGACAACAGAATGAAGTCACTTTAAAACGTGTAGAAAATAGAGAAAGAGGAATGCGTCATCCAAAAATGAAGAAAAAAAAATATTTTAAGCAATGCTAAGTAATTTTTGTATCAATCTGCATAAGATAATAAATGTTACGTAAGCATGCACAACGATATACAAAGTTAATCAGTTGACGGAGATCTTACCGCAGTATAAGAATGTGTACATCTTTTCAATTAGCTTTTCATTGTTTTGATTGATTGTTTTATTAACGGCACACTCAGAAGCAACACGAGGGCAACGGAGATGTTACACATAAAAATTAAGTAAAAGCATCGTATTTTCATTGTAACCGAGTCAGTTATTGATTAATATGGCACTGTTCTCAAAAGTAAATTTGCCTCTCGGAAACAAGGATGTTTTTGAAACATATATCGAGAAAACATATCATTATATATATTAATATAATGTTTAAATATCGTGACTGAATATCATATTTTATGCTGTGCAGTAAAATTCCGAACAAAGCCTTTTATTTTAGTCCCTACTACGATTATTTATTCGCAAGTTCTATGATTATTACTACTCTGAAAAATTTGGTAAAAAGTGAGTTGAGGAAACGCTTAAGCATATATAAGCGTGAAAAGAAAATGCTGAACTAAAAATATTTCAAATTCAATAGCTACATTTTTACACACAAACAAAATAGAATTATACCAAAATTTCTTTGAAATAAATAAGTATATTTATATTTTTGTTTGCGTGTGCTTTTGTTTTTTGTTTTTTACAACATATACCTGACAACGTAATCTACAAATATGTGTCTTTAAAAAAATTCAATTTAGATGCAAAGAACAATTGCTATTTACATATTTATGAAACACATTTTCTGATTTCTATAAGCAATTTTTTGCTTGGATAAAAAAGATTCACTTCGATTTTCGAATTCTGAGAAGCATGAAATGAATTCTATTAAATCTTCTTTACTATATTTGATTGAAAATAAACTTCTGTTTGTGTAGGTAAACTGGAAACGAATAGTTTGCTTAGTTGTCTGCAACACTATTTCCTATTTTACTTCCTCGAATTTTATAAGAAACTTTAGATTCAAAAGAAAAGCAATAAATCACTCAGATAGAAACCCAGTTAACGTTTGAAATATTGAAAAAAAAAATATGAACTAGAAAATAGGAAAAAAAGTAACGCAAAATAATAAAGCAATAAAAATACATAATGAAATATTCTTTCTCCTAGAATTCCTTTTAAAATATTTTAAATTTGTACATTTCCAATATGTGGGATACATTAAATAAAGAACAAATAACAAAAGTTCTGGAAATTAACTTTTAAGCTTTATGAAACGTAAAAAATAAAGACTGAGAAATACAACTACAAAAGAACTGATTATTTAAGAATTTTCACATTAATTACTTCTCAAACTAGTTTAAATTTCTCATGAAAACCTTTCAATAAATGCTTTACTTGAATCAAAACATCCTATAAGCATCTACGTTGGTTTTGTATCCATTAAAATAACATTTGAATTGTATTAAAATGAATAATAATTAAATATATCATCTAATATCTTTATTAAACATCTATTTCATATAATTTTCATTCAACTGTAAGGCATTGTTTTTTGAAATTAAGTTTATTACGATTAGAGTAAAGTATTGTTACAAAAATATCCTAGTTGTGATGACGTCAAATATTTACAGTTTTGCTGTTTTAAATCCAGTTCCAAGAATTTTATTATTAAAGAAGTAATTTTAGCTAAATACCTAAAGTAATATCACAATTAGAGTTAGAATACTGAAAGATGCTGAATCCGAAAATAGTAAAATAAAAAATCAGACATAATTCCAATTGGCAAATTACAATTTTTGATAATTTTTTTTGTACATTACGGCTACGAAAACAATTATAAAGCAGAAAATGATTTTATTCAAACGAATAGAATTTTTAATTATTTTGTGAAAAATATAATCTACCAAACGATATTTTGAGAAAGTTATAAATTGGAACTCTAAACATTAATTAATGTTTATTTATTGCTAATTTTTGAGAATACTTTTACATACAAAAGCTGAAACAACATCTAATATTTAATTTATCACATATAAATTGTTTTTCATCGCATTAATTTTTTTTTTGAAAAAAAACCAAGACTTACGAAATCTTTATATTTTTAAAGTAAAAAAATGAAAAACTTTCGTTCTTCATTATTAAAAATAAACATTAAGAAAATTTTGGAAATTAGTGTAGATTTTTTAGAATTGTAGTAAAATTAAAAAAAATGATATTAAATCAAAGGAAAGAATAAGTAAAATATCAAATGTGCAAGTTGGAAAATTTCCTTGATTCATATATATGTTATAAATATTTCCCATGAAAAAACAGAGAAACCTTTGGAAAATTTTATTATTCTGAGTAATGTTCTAAAGTACTTCTAGTGGATGTAAGTAATATTTTAAAAATTGTACACCTTTGCGTTTGGAAGGATAGGGTCGAAAAGGCAATATAACGTACGCTGAAATGAGAAAAAAAAACAACTAATTGGTTATAACAAGGTTTTGAAAGAGAGGATAGCCTTTTTGAATTAAAAACGATGGTTAAAATCTTTCAATTGAATGAAAGGATATAAATAGCGTGTTCAACTCAATTTCAAAGTTTCTTTTGCATATAAGTGAGAAATGTTTCACAAAAACAGAAGAAAAGAACGGTATTATAATTTTCTACTTTCTCTTTATTTATTTTTTACTGCAAATGATACTTTTAAATCAATTAATACATGCATTGATATTCGTAAGCAAAGGATGGCGTAATATTTTATTGGAACTAATTATTAATTTTTATTGGAGATAAATATATAGCCATTTCTGCGTTATTCAATTAAGCTTTGATATGAATAAAAACAATCCTTTTTTTATTTAAAAGTAACGATTAAATGAAATTCAATACTGAAAAAAATAGACTTAATAATAATTAGTTGATTGAAAAAAAAGTTTAATTATATATAAAATAATTCCATTATAACCGAATTAACAGTTTGTATGAGATGTTACCAAGCCAATAGTTGGCAAATTTCAGATTTATCAGAGACAGCATAATAATAATGACAAAGTGGTGTGGAAGTATGGGCAATGTGATGCCGACGCGAGTCCGAAAATAAAATGTCTCTATTCGAAAGTCATCCCAAATGCTAAAGTCAATTGCCAACGACTCTCTGAGTCACTTTTAGGAAGAGTTAATTCACCCTTTGGACCAAAAGGTCGTTTGATTCCGCAGAACTGAAATCAAATAAAATTGAAATCCAGATCTGGTGTCACAGTATTCCCAGGAGATTAGAATGAGTATTTTTGATTATTTTTAAAATTACTTTTGCACCCGATTCTGTGATAATGCAAAGCAGAAAGAGAGGGAAAAAATCAATTACGCTTTCATCTCTCATTGGAAAAGCAATTAGTGCGCATCGGCAGTTAATTTATTTTTTTGCGCGCGCCGGCGAACATTTTTATTACAAAGATATCGATTCTTGGAGTTAACTAGTTTCTTATTTCTGAAAGAGTAAATAAGAAAAGCAATTTCGCGAAAGGTAAATTGTAATGTCAGAACGAATTATGATTTCTTCCACGATTCCTTTTTTTATTTTCTTTCGATTCCGGGATTTATTTTTAGTGCGGGATTGCTCTCTATATTCAGTATGTTGAGTGGATTGCTTTAACGTAGGGGTTGAGTAATTTTTTAGAAAAGGCCCTTTCGTAATATTTTAAGGTTCTAAGGGAGGGAAGCAAACTCTAAGGTATTTACGAGGTCAGTTCTAAACATACAACAACAATAAAATAATAGTTTCATTTTTTAGCAAATTATATCTTATAAAATATTTATATATACTTGCTAACAGCCCAAAAATATTTCCATTTATCGATAGGCGCATTATTGAATTGATTAAATTTTGTACTATTCTGATGAATATCGTTTTTTTTTTTTTTGAGATAACGTTTCATCCTCCTAGAGTTCGAAACGAATACTTTCTATCAACAAAGTTGTTTGGAAAAGGTCCATTGCTAATAAAAATAATTTTATTATTATTTTACATATCTCCTTTTCAAAAATCTTCTTTCCCATCGATAAACACTCCCAAACACAGACACCTAGCCTATGATTTTACTTGGACCTTATTTATCTCTCGAAGTATGTTAATAGACTTTGTTTGAATCCCTTTCTTTCAGTGCCTCTGATAGTTTATCATCCATTACTATTCGCTTCCAATGAATTGTCTAAGGGAAGTTCTTGAATTACACAGCCAAATGGATTTTGAAATATCTTAAGTGCACCAAGATCCAAAAAGCGATGTTAGAATCTTTCTTTTGTCATTTTTTCACGTAAAAACAACCTACGACCCGGATTAAAATCAGACGGTGGGTCGATCCCTGCCTTAACGGACTGAAGAAAGAGGTGGAATAAGGGTTTTTGGTACATTCATTGCCCATGTACTAGTTTTCAATGCAACAAAAATCGAAGTACAGTGAGCAACTATAGATTTTGTGACCTTCGTCACATAGACGCATGCGCCAAATGGGCTTTTGCATTCAAGTGAAGTATCGGTCGACCCTTGGCGATTTTTGGATGCTATAGCGATTTCAATCTAACGAATTAATTTTGGGTCACATTGTTAGCTTTTCTTTTGGGAAACTTCTACTTAGGTCACGGGCTTTTTTTTTCTTGGTTTCTTTTCGTTAAGAGTGGCAGACAATTTTACGACAGTCGTTTAATAAGTTCTCGGAAATTCCAAGAAATAGTGCTGGTAGCTTCGAATGTGGTTTTATTTCAGTCAGCATCAGGACTCACTACACAACTGAGTCTCGGTGACTCGTATTGGTGAGCACATCTTTCGAATCTCGAAAATTCTTTGTCATACTTTCCCGACCGATGCCTTTTTTGGAAAAAATTCTCCGACAGCAACCCAATGTTTTCATTTTTGCTTGGCTTCCAGTGCATAACGGTGAATCCATTTATCAACGGCGGTGACAACTGTTCTAAATTAGGGATGTAGAAGTTTCAGATCCAAATGGATCCCTAATTCTAGGGACCCATTTGACACATGAGCTTTAACGAAGGTCACTGGGTTCATGGATAGATTATAAACCTATTTTGGGATTTTTTTGCTACATTCAAAAGCTAAAAATAAATACATAATAAATAAATAAAATAATAGATGAATATGGAATTTAATATTTTTTTCAAAAGTAATGAAATGTTTGATATTGTCACTAAAAGCGAGTAAAATATTTAAAAGAAGAAATGGGTAAAGTTTATTTTGTTACACATATATATGTCGAATAAATAATTAAACCAATACCATATATTTTCCGTATATAAGCTGATAATTGTCGGAGCTTTTTCTCTGCTAAATATGGCTTCCATACGTATACGATAGTTGCAAGCGATAAATAGCCAAATATAGTAATTTTTTTATCTTTATAGTTTACATGTTTTAAGTTTACGAGGAAAACAATTCTAACTGAAATGATTTGTCCTTTTAATGAAAGTGAATTGTTTTATTTTCGAAAATATTTACATTACTGGTTTCATGAGTTGTCATTAAAATGAGAAATTTGACGTTGGCTTGCACCCGACAAAAGGAAAAGTACTACAACCAGAAATATTAGATTAGAGATGGACAATTGTTTGGGATCGGGGGCCACTTCGTGGAGGCGAGCTGTGGACTACATCTTTCAAAGGATTGCATTCATCAGTTAACTTTGCATTTCAGAAAAAGTATACATTGTATTATAAAGAATATAAATTAAATTAAATAGTAGCAGTTTCATTTGATATAATTTTGTGCTAATTTCATATAATCTTCTGCAAGCACAGTTAATTTTAGGATCAGTTTGATGTGGAAAATGTACCTTATCACACTTTTTTACGATTTTTTTTTTAAATCAGGAGTGATATTATTTGTTGAGAATCTCATCAATCTAGTTAATGTCTGTCAAAGACATCTACATCTACTCTTGTTGGTCTTCAAGCAAGAAAAAAAATTTGCTGACAAACATAGAAGCTTATTTTACAGTAAACCAATAATATGTATTTATAATGCTGTAATGTCTCACAAGCTTAGTTGATCAAGATTGAAAGAATACCTTTTTGAAAAATTTTTAATATTCATCTATTTATATCTGTCTCCTCTTTTTTTTTATTGGTTTCTATTTTTCGAACAATGAAATGCTTCCTTTTCTTATCATTTTTATTCATAGGCATATTCCCCCCCCTTTCAAATGTTCTTTCTAAAGAAAGAAAATATGAAAATAAGTTGAAAAAAGAACCTGGAAAAAAGAATGAAATATTTTTTTTGAGCTATAGACAGTTAAATTGATTCGAAATATTCTTTTCGAATCTTGAAAATGTCCATGAAGAGCAAAAAGAATGGGTTTCGCTTCCAAAAACTCGCAGAAAAGTTATAAGGGTGGAAAAAAAGAATTCTTTGACTTAAAAACATTTTTTTTAAACTCAAAACTTCCATCCATTCACTTTTTTATATTAATAGAATTTATACACAAGGAAAAAAAATCGAATTTATTTCTTTTTCGAAACATGGTTAAGTCATTTTACGAATATCCGAATCACTACTCAGAATAAAAAATAACCATACTCCTTTGAAATGCAACCAGTTGGATATAAATATCTTTTAAGTCTATATATTAAAATAATTAAATGCAAGTGCAACTGGTACGTGTATATGACCAGATTAATTGAGTGACGATTTTCACACAACAAGAAATATGTTTTTTAAAATAGAGATAAATATTTATTTTAAACAGGACCTCATTTGTAACCCACTTCATCATAGTAAGAAACGGTGTGAACAATTAGATGCTTTAATTGTCCTCAGAAGGGGATTATGCGCCAATCACTTTTGCCACTCACCGCCAACCAGTTAACAGTTAAGAACAAAGTAATAAAACATTTGGTTGGGACAAGGGCAACGATAATTCCTATTCTGATTCACTTTCATTGAACTGATTGTTAATTTTACTGTCTCCTATATTTTTTGTTGTACTACAACCAATTTATTTTTTTGTTTTCATATAATAAATTTATTTTTTTTGACGTCAATAAAGGACAAGTGTCGAACGAGAATTTGTTTCTCTCACACACACATTCCCTGCCTTCAGTTTAGAAATAAACCAAAGGAAAATTCCGACATATAAATAGGTTTAGCAAAAGTTTTTAAAAAAGGTTTTAATACTGAAATCATTCTACGGAATAACCCATTAAATTGTAAATTGAAAAATAACAACTGACGCTATCAGAAGAATATACTCCCAATATTGTATCGCTTATTTTCCTGTTTAAAGGTTGTAAATAACATTGTTAAATACTTATTTATGTTTAATATTTATAAGAACAATAAAATGTATCAAGTTAAATAACAAAATTGCAGATCGATAATATTTTAATTACCATAATTTTTATTTGGAAAAAACAGATTTCTATGTCACAAAATTTAGTGTTCACCTACATACCTGGGCAAATTAATTGGAACAAAGTAAAAAAAAAAGATCGCTTTTTAAGATAACTGTGCTTTTATTCAATCTATACATTTACAATACATTTTCTAGTAGGATGCATGTCCTCCCTTAGCAAAAATGACCTCTTGCAGACGTTTTGTCATTAACTCCACTAGATTAGTACACATTCCCTAGAGTTCATCATCATGAAATCACGCTTGAATTTCATTATATATCATGCGTTCTTTTATTGTACAATACATCTTACCTAAACGCCTCTTCACAATATTCTACAAGTTCTCAAAGAGATTTAGGTCTGGTGAATTTCCAGCCCAATCAAGCACTTTAATTTGATTTTACAGCATAAAATTCTTTACCAGTTTCGAAATGTGACGAGGAGCCAAGTCATGTTGAAATGTTCCGTTAAAGGTTTCCACGAATGAAACAATCTTATGCCGTAATATTTCCATGTATTTAGTCGAATTCATCATGCCTTAAATGGCTGTCACACACGCCCATGAATAACCTCAAACATCTGTTCAGCCAGATTGTTTCACAGTCTCAGTCCTGTCTCACATGGGTTCACAATCTTCTTCTCATAAGATGTAATCCCTGCACAAATAAATGAGTTTCATCACTGTAAACTACTTTTATTTCCTGTTTCAACAGTCCATGAGTTGTACTTTTGCTTATGCTGAACGTTTTTCATGTTAGTTAAGGTGTTTTCCCGTTGGTCTCCTTACCCTTACGGTATCTAGAGTCTATCCGTACTGTTAAACTCTCACGCAAAATCAGATTGCCAATAAGTTTTGAGTCTAAGATTGTATTCCTTTTGGATAATTTGCTATTTCTTATTAGATTTTAACAGTTTTGCAGTAGTTTCGCTTGCGCCCATCTTCCTTTTGGAGACTGATTCGCATTCTTTAGTTAGAGTTAGGATTCTAGAAACCTTGATTTATCCTCAACTGCAGAATGCTTCTCTTGACAGTGTTAAGAGCTTTAATTTTAGCACTGTAGGGTTACATTTTGAACACTTAAAGGAAGAGCAAACACTATCAACTGACTGCCGCATAGGGCCTTCTACTAAAACCAGTTAGGTCGATCAGTGCAACTTCAGATAAATCAGTTTGAAGTGGTTCATGCCTGTTCTAAACCAGATAAATGGTTTGAAAATATCTACCAAAATATCATTTGTCCAATTGGTTGCACTGTATGTCATTAACTTAAAATGTTTTCAGAAAATCTAGAAATATTTTCATGTATATTCAGTTTGGTTAGGAACCAGCCAATCCTGTGCATTTATTTGAAAGGTTTGTATAGGTCGTTCGTATTTTATCCTTACTGTAAATACTGTTTTCTAGAAATTCTTTGTCCATATATTGTACTTTTGAAAATAATTTCAGCTGAAGTTCGTTTTCCATCCACCACGTTGTAGATTAGAATGGTGCATGTATTTATTTACAATTGTTGCAATTGTGCATGTATTTACATTTTACAAAGATACAATTACAGCCCTGACTTGATGAATTTTAGCTTTGTGGTTATCTTAATTGAAACATGCAAGCGACCTAATTGTAGAAAATTAATTTAAGGTCGTAATTATTCGTCAGCGTAAGTATTTCCTTTTATTCTACGATTTTATTCAAAAAGTATGATTTCTCACATCTTTTGACTATGACCCCACTCAAAGCTAAGATCTCGCTGTATTGATCTTGAGGAGATGGTGCTGAGTTCACTCAAACATATACCATCGACTATCCTTCTAAAAACACAAGATGAACACTTAAAATAATAACTGAATATTACTTATTCTACCAGAAATGCAAGGCTGGTAAGATTTTAGCCAATAAAATATATTTTCTTTCTCCTTTGGAACTAGAAGGGTTTGTTTATTCACGTGACCATTTATAATTTGCTTATCGTTACCATTCAATTCAAAAACATATCCTTCTTATTGGTGTAAAATTATAAATGGGCAAAGTTTACTGCACTCACCTCAGATATTGTCTCCCATTTCAGGAAGATAATTTTACGTTGAACGGAAGAACTCTTTTCCACACTGAACTTATTTGCAATTTAATAGTGCCTTGCTACTCTTGGATAATTTTTATATCCGTGGCTTCCGTTGGACTTCTGTAATATCATGTAAATTATACCTTAGACATTAAGACAGTTTCCAATTCAATATTATTTTCAAATGCTGGAACTCATTTTACTGATAAAATGTTCTCTCTCCTGGAAATCTTATATTATCCAAAGAAACAAAATTACTAGATTGAATAATTACAAAAATAAAGGGACGAAGAAGGATCGCCTCACGATAGACGAAATCGCCAATTCGTCCATGGCCACAAAGTACCCAGTCAATTTCTTCGAGAAAACTACTTAATTTTTAAAAATTATTAAAGAAACAATAACAGAAAGCCAATGGAAAATTTGGAACGAAATTTCAGTTTGATGAGTTAAGTATATTGGAATATTGACAGAATTTTGCAGTTTGATCCGGGGTATTTGTGTCTGGGCAACAGGAGAAACACCCAACTCTTTTTACGTTCTTGAAAACTGGCTTAAAAATTAGTGTGTCCCACACGACATATGGAAAATTTGGGATCCCACAAATTTAGAAATAGTGTCAGATGAAAAACTAAATATTTTCCAAAAACAAAAGCAATTCATTTTATTACAAAAATCAAAATTGCAGTGAAAATTCAGTCTTTAGGTACATTTTATGAAATTCAGTTGAAATTGAATCAATCTACTAGCTAACACCTATTCATCGCTACTTGATATACTGAGCACATTTAACCTGAACCGGATCAAAATTATATCATCAATAGATGTGTGGATATGTCTAGCACGACTGTCGGGTTTCATTCTAGATGAAGAATTTCGTTCGTTAAAGGCCTCTGTTGGTTTCGTGGTTTCAAGGAATCTATTATTGGCTCATTTTAGTTTTCAAGTTCTTTATATAATTCTTGATATCCTGCTACGACTTGATTAAGTTTGAAATTTTAATACACGCTGTATCCAGGATCACGAGTAAGAAATTGTTGTTTCCATACTTGTTTTCGTTCAAGACCTCGTGATTAAATCAACCATGATAGCTGAATTTCACCCTTCGACTTCGTCATTATCGACTTCTTTATTATCATATACTATCATAATTCGATTAATAATTCTCACATCGAAACGCTTTCTAGCAATTTTCGATCAACCGTTTGCATGCTGTTAAGAGCCTTCGCTACCAATTAGATTTGATAAGGTTATAATTTCAAACACAGCTGATTTTGTGCACTACGGAACTTCCCGCGACGCATGCTGGCAATTTTTCTCAACAAGCACTTAAGGTCGAGGCGCAACAGTTTGATGGCTTAAAGCATGTGTAATACAATACATATTAATTTCTTCATGCTTCCACAACAGTTAAATTTCTTTCTGCTACTGAGTCTAAAGATTATATTTAAATGTTTTGTTTTATGTAATTTTGTTTAAATGCTATAATACCTAATCAGTGACTGAATCAAAGGGTGAGCATTAAGAATTAAAATATTTAAATATTTGGAAACAAATTTGGGGATTCGTGTTTGAACAAAAATTCGACAAAAGAGTTAGGCGCATTTAAAACAAAATTTGAGTTTTCTATTACAGAAACCCATCACACATAGTTTTTCAAGAATAAGTAACATTCAAGAATTCAATGCTCCTTTGAATGTTTTGACTTTTAATTATTTCGCAATCTCCTGTTTCAGATCAATAAAGATACATTTTCGCACTTTGGCTGGTGATCTTATTTGGAGTGCATATAGTATTTAAAGAGCAGATTACGTTATTAAAATTAATTAATCAACTTGATGAAGGGCTAAATAAATTCTTCTTATGTTTCACAAACCTGTTCTAATCAGTTTCAATAAATTTAAAATACATTTAAGAGATAGAATGAAGTTTTAAGGTGTGAATTTTTAAACTTTATTATTTGATAGATCAATTAATCTACAGTTTTAAGGTGCATATTCCAATTTGTTTTCTGCAAAACTAAGTAGCTGTACAATTTAAATATATTTTCACTATCATTAGATATTTAACAAATGGTTAAAGTAAAAGAACATTTTGTGAATTGTCGAATAGAAACGGAACTCCTCTTTTGTAAAGCAATTTTGTAATGTATTTGAATTTGAATAAAATTTTGTTAGAAACAACTTAAGAAACGTAATAGCACAAAATAGAAGTAACTAAGATACGATATAACAGAGATTGGTTCCTTTTCTTTAGTAGGATCCCCAGCAAAGTGATGAAAGACCGCAACTTTATCCTATAAATAGTGCTAATCATTTCAGATCATGAAACAATTTTATTACACTTCTTATTCTCTGAAAATCCTTGTATTATACATTATTTGATTGTGGAGATGAAAGAAATTGTGCTATACGAGATTCTGTCATATTTTTCAAATATTATTACAGTTTTTAGTTATATGGATATGGAGAAAATCAAGGCTACTATCCCCTTTAAATATTCTTTTAATTCTAGAAGACTGCTGGTGTCTTTACCATTCAGTTAACATTTCATGCCAATTTGTATGTTAAACGACAGTATTGATCCAACTAGCAAGAAATCCTTCTTTTTATTAATAATGTAAAAGCCAATTATAAGAAAGATTACAAATGAAATAAAAACATACAGTTATAGACTTAAGAATATGGCAGGGACAACGGTTTAGTTTCCTTCTCTCCTTAAAACTTTAGATTCGTTTGTTCAATAATGTATGGCTAATGCAGGCGAGACTCCTATCTGGGCGACGAAATATAGTTACAAATTTGGCGATGTTATGCACAGAGATTCAAGTCTGACTCAAACGCAATGAAAAATCCTTGCATTTAATGAGATATTGTTTCATGGAATGGTTATTTTTATCTGATCAAGTATTATGTTTAAGAAATCACTTGAAATAAATGGAACAACTAAGATAAACTTTCTAGAAGATCACAAAGATCTTTTATCTGAACTAAGGATTAAGTGGTATTTCATCAAGTGAACAACAAAATAAACTTTTCAAGAAGGAAATGTATTTTATTAGGGATCATTTATCACACCTCCTCACGACATTGTCATTGCATGAACTCTCAATTTGCAGTGGAAGGTTTTCTATATTTAGTTCTCAAACACTGATAGTAAGAAAGAAGTCTCTTGGGTAACAATACCAGGAGTTGTAGTCGCTGGAAGAAAATCATTTATGAATAGGAATGCTGCATTATATATATAATTTTCATATTCTAATAGATTATTTGGTCATAGAGCAGGATTACTATAGATTAAACTGAAAATTTCGAAATTTGAAAAATAAATGATATGATTATAAACTTTTACAGAAAAACTTAAACAGGTTTTCGTCCTTTTTAAGAGCAAGTAAAATGTTTACAAAATTTCCTGAAATTGACGCCGTAAATATTTTAATTCTATAGAAATAAATCTTACATAGAATTATAATATGTTATAAAAACATATTTCCTTCTAAAGAAAAATAAAGGAAATTAGCATTGATAGAATTTTATTTCAATATAATGCACATGTTTCTTTTCTTCTGTTAAGTTCTCAAAATAAATTTAAAATGAGTCGTAATTAGCGAAAAGTAAGCGTTTTATCCGTGTTCCAGACTCCTCAAGTTATGAATATCAGAAAATTACGCTTCTTCAAATTGTTCATTTATACTTTTGCAAATTAAAACATTTCTTCAGTACAAAATTTGTGGCTCACTGTGGCCACAGAAATAAAGAGAAGATTCTGCCATAAAATCACTTATGAAATTTTAAAATATGAGGGCGATATATTATAAAAACAGACAATAATATTCTGTTCGGATATTAAAATAAAGCAGACTATGAAATATTACAATGGATATGTCTTAGCATTTAATATAAATATATCAACAAACTAAATGTGACTATTATAACCTAAAGCATTATAACATCCAGCTTTTTAATCTAACCAGTTATTTTCACCATGTCTTTATTGACACCTTTTCTCAAAACAACATATTACGAGGGTCTTTCAATAAGAAATTCAAAGGAGATGGTGCTTGTGAAGTGAAGGGTTGTTTATGCATCATGACACTATGCAGCTGTCTAGTCTCAGTTACTCCATGATCACGGCGCTTTAGCACCTCAAAATTCTTCGCCATAAGTCTACAAGTCGATGAGACTCTCTCTTCGCCTTTTCTGGAACAAATAACACAAAATTTTCCTTTGCTTGAAATTGGAGTTCATGAGTGAATTTGGATTTTACCGACGGTGGCAACTCGAAGTGGTAGCAATCAAATTTGATTTAGCGGCAAATGACTGCAAATCAAAACTAGCAGATCAATGTCAAAATTGGGTTTCGGCTACATTCAACAAATGGCCATCAATATTAACAACAATTTACTTTAATGATGCCATTTGTCAGGTATTTTGAGCTCTTCAGTAGCACTATGTTCTACAAGAGAATGGGAAAAATGCGATACGTTGAAATACACTAAAACTTTGAGAGGGAATGCAATCTTCTGCTAAGAACAGTATGGGAACAGATGAGACAGGAAAAATTTTAGTGGCATTGAAGGTGAAGGCAAAAACAAATAAGGAGAAAGGATTTTCCAGCTCATTGGAGAAAGATTCGGAATCAGCACAACGCTGTTGTTGTATTGTCTTGCAGCATTTTTTAAACACATTCTCTGAAAAGAACAGAGGACTGAAGCTTAAATTCTGTATTCTCGACATTTCATTGTTTCGATGTTGGAATTTCTTTTGCACAGCTATAATGTTTTCAACTTAATATATGGTAAAACCTCCTTGGATCAGATTCATCGGGAAAAGAGCCGGGATATCGTAAACCCTGAGTTTTACTAACTAGAGAATGGGAAAGATTGAAATAGTTCAAATCAGAAATCATTTTTTGATAAACAAATCAGTATAAATCTATTCACTTTGGAATAATTTGCGTTAAGTTTTGTTTATTAGTGTGCATTTTACACATTTAGATACGCGTGGTACACTAAGCATTTCTTTGTTCAATTTTCACTGACAGTTTGCAAACCTTCTTTTTTCTTTCATACTTTCAGAAGCAGTTAGAAGATTTCTGTACAGAAAACAATTTTTCAAAACAGTGGATGGAAAGTAAATTTCTATACAGGTGTTATTTTAATATCTCAAGTTCATCTTTTATTGAACTGGAAGTGTTTATCTATTTAAAGTAGTTGCTAATACAATTCGATGATAGTAAAGAACTGTAAAGAACTATAACTCCACAACGAGACTGTAAAGAAAAACCAAATTCTCAAGAATTTTAAAGGAACAATAAACTCCTCCTAGTTCAAGAGAGATTAGATACAGAAAGATGCCTTTGTGTTGGTTAGTGAGGATCAGCATATTGATAACTTTGTTAGATATATTCGATTATTGTTTTTTACAACGTTTTTTCCATGATTTCTCTTGGTGGATGTGTGCATCAAATTTTCGATCATTAATTTAACATTTCCAAGTCCAGCTAGAGCTCTGAGGAACTTAGATTGTTCTTACTCGCCTAACAATGCAATATTTAGACATTTGCGACAAGTTTTAACTAATATATCAATAAGGTTTTATAAGATCAAGAATATCCCTTCCACTCAGGCATTTTGGATTGAGGAAAAATTTTCTTTCCTCTGAACACCAGAATTCCACATACGCCACATGAGAATATCGTAAAATTTTCTACTTAAGGGAGATAGTAAGGGTTATGACTTTTAGTCAGTAATTGACATAAAAAGAAGATTCCAATAAGGCACCACGTCATATCACAATATTTTTCACAATTTCCCATTTTTAATAGAATGACTTACAAACTTTCAAATACATGTTTTGATTTTATATTATGAATTTTAATACGTTCACAATGTCTCTTTTAAAGAATTTTAAAGTTAAAAATTATGTTTTCTAGAATTTGATGTTACATTTCAAAGTCTAAAATGAATTTGAGATGATTGGTATGTGACATAGAATCATGAATGTAAAAGGAGTATTAGATACATAACTTTTGTTTGCATCCATTCGTATATTTTTAGTCTACGCAAATTCATAAAATAAGCTAATCAGAAAACAGAATTTATTGTATCTATGACTATTATGAGATAGATTGATGAAGGATATTATGTGCAATATCCTATAAGTATGAGAAAAATATTATGAAAATAGTAATAAGGCATTATAATAAAATATGTCTGTTAAAATAATTTCAATTTTTTAGAAAATTTATTCTTATTTTGTCAATGATTTTCATGTCCTTAAAATAATAAAGTTCTATTTGTGTTTGTCCCACGCTTCTGGGTGAAGATGACGGCGTACATCATGTAGTATTTATCTACACTAGCAATCCTACTCAAATTAGACTCCCATCCACCTCCACGCGTATTAGATTCAGATAGTCAAAATATATTGAAACATAAGTAGGAAGGCTAATGTGTTGTAAAATGTTTAGTAAAAATATTCAATAAATGATTGATTAAATTAAAATTTTTATACGTGTTTAGTTTGTTTTGAATTTAATGAATGATACGATTGAATATACTTTGTCATTATAAAACGTTGGTTTTATCTCATGATTATTTTGTATAATGTGCTGCTTTAAATATTAAGACGGGCCACAAAAGAAAATGGACTTTTTTTTTTTATTTATTGAGATCAACGTCCATTCTAATAGACATTTTTATTTTTCATATAGAAAAATATGTTTCCTATATCCTAAAATAAGGCATTCCATTATATTGATAGTTCAATACTGTCATCTACACTATAAACTATTATTTTCACTCCATAAAGTGTATTTGAAGCAATCGAAGTCAATAAAACCTGATGGTTACAGCAGTTGAATAGTTTTATTATACTTTTACACATTGTTTGATGTGAAATATAGCTATAATTTTAAATGTGAAGAAAGAAATGAAATTATATTGTTATATTTAATCTTTGATTAATTTTTTATGATAATCAAAACTATGAATTTGTTGTGTCCACCAACAGGTGGACTTGAACTTGATCCTTAATTATGCTCTAAAATTGCATGCTGGGAGAATTTTTGTTTTGGTACAAGGAATAACAATGCGCTCATTTGCCAAATCGTGTCATGAAGCGAAAAATGAAACAGTTAAATTATAATTTTTTTACATAGAATATTTACGTAAATATACATATTTTTAGAAGAAAACATTTCATAAAATATTAACACAGAGATCGCAAATTTAGATCTGTAATAAGAGAAGTAGATTTCTAGGATCTATTTACCGTATTCTAATATTTTGTAATGTGTATTTATAATATTCATTGTTTGTTTAAATGTTATTGATTAAAATTTCATTAACTAAATATCTCCCTTTTCATAACTCCTTGAACTAAACTCAAAGCATACATTTCTGAAATACTTATTTGTGTAATTAAATTTCAAACAGAAATAAATAAAAATTAAGTATTAAAGAAAGAAATTTTTTCTCTTAATGCAGATGCTTGTTTTGAATTTTATTATAATTCAATTTTGGATACCTGGTTTAACAGAAATATTCATAGTAGCCATAATGAACACTCAATAGACCGACATTGATATTAAAGTGATGAAGTTGATGATTGAACCTGAACATGATAAAGTATCTAAAAGTACTGCCAAAAAAATATGAAATCCAGGAAGACTCATTGACAGTTCCAAGTGATAAGGTAGAGTGATGATGAGTATTCTCCATTAGAGAAAGTAACAAACTCTACATCACAAGAACAAGTTCAACAAAAGGAATCCGTCTCAGATGACCAAATTCGAGTAGAAGATGAAGAAATGATTAGCACAGACTAAATACACGATAGAGAAAATGCGGTCAAATGTGATCCTTGAATTATAAAAGTAGTAAAAATAAACATCTTTCTAAAGTGATGGACATAAGAATTCTATGAGGTGTATAATTCTTCTCCTAAATTTAATTTACCTAGCACGTTTCCATTAAATATACATTTATTACAATTTTTTTTATACTTAAGGCTTTCAATTCTATTAAAAACTTTTGTCTAACTTCTTATAAAAACATTAAATAAACATAGTTTTGCATTTTATTAATCAGAATTATTCTTCTGTATGTCATTAACAGTATATCAGTAACATATGTGTTTACATAGCTAAGACTCATTATCCATTATAATGGACTGGCCAAAAATTGTATTTTTCTTAATTTTATAAAAAAAGGGTTGCATATGCTGTTTCTAATTACTTTAGATGATTTATCTCAAGTTAGGGAAAAATTGCTCAAAGAATATGGTCTCAAGAATTAAAACCATTATTCTCACCGCCTTTTATCCACTCTTCAAAGATTGGATTCTTACTGTAATTTTTTTCAAAAGCTCATCAAGGCATTGAGACAAAACATACGCAAGCAATGTCACCAGGGAAAATTGTATTATTTTAATGATTTCAATAATTCATTTTCGAGATTTATTATCGCCACTTCTCTATTTTATAGAAAATAATTTTCTATTCGAAACATTTCTATTTACATTCCAGCTCTTCAACGAGTTTCGATTTCTAATTTACTAGCATCTGTAAATCATTATCTCTTCCACTTAATACTTATAAACATCCTAAGAATGCATTCGAATGTACAGAAGACGCGACCATGTCGACATTTAAGCTTCCAAAGTAGGCTCTCATAAATTGAGTGGAATCGGAAAGACAATTTTAAGTCTACTGCCTATCGCCTCTTTTCTGAACGAGAAAACTTCATGGGATCACGAAACAAAGACCGGAACAAAGAAAACAGAGATGAGGGGCTGAAAAACTTACCGAGTGTGAGAGTAGAGCAGCTGCTATGGATCGTTCATAATGAAAGCGAGGAGTAAAATGCTTCGAGGAACATCCGCCTTTTCTTGTTGAAATTGCCTCCACAAAGAGATTTAGTATTTTCTTTCGCAGTTTGAGGAAATTTGAAGAGTGTAATTTTGTTGCTTATAATCCGAGTGTTATGGTATTCTCGAAAACTATCGAATGATGTCTTATCGTTCTCTAACGTCGGATAACCTACCGTGTGTCTGGTCTATTTCTTTGGATTCTCTTTACATATTCAATCTGAGTAAAGGCTCTCAAAGAAATCTATAAAAAATTTGTGCTTTATATAACGTGTGGTTGATAAGTATTTTATATTCGTTAGATTTTAGGTTGCTTACCTTTATGTTTTAATTATTGTATAATTACATATAAACTGCTTTTGTTAAAATCTTATGGTGTCAAAATATTTACTAGTTATTTGAGTGTGCGTTGGTAGTTTAATTGTATACTTTCCTGATGTTTTCCCTTTCTCTTGTGGTCAATTTTCTGATTTTATTGCCATCATTTTTACAAGTATAATTTACTGAAGTGTGTTAGATCTGTAATTACCGGTATAACACATATTCCATTCCAAAGTTTGGAACAGTATTACATTATCTCCATTTTTTTTTAAAAAATTTGCCTTTCTATTACTTTGCTTTTAATTTAATTGTTTCATTCTTAATTTCAATAGTTTGTTTTGATTTTTATGATTTAAACTCAGTTAAATTTGATTATTTAAGAAATTTTGTTCAGTTTTCTTAAATATTTTTAAATTTAGATTTTGTTTCTTAACATTTAGTTTTTCTCTGAATTATTTTTTTTTAATTTTCAATATTTTAAAATGTTTTATGTGTATAAATATATACTCTTTATATATATATATATATTATAAATTATATTAAAATGGAAGATGAAAATTCTCCATTTATTTTCCCGAAAAACTGTGTCTGAAAAAGTAATAATGAAATCCATATTACATAATTAAAAAAAAACCAACATTTCCAAAAATAATTAAAATTAATGTACAGTGAAATTCAGTCTTTTAGGTACATTTTATAAAAATTGAGTTGAAATTGAATCAGACTATAACTAACACCTCGCTACTGATAACAAGTGAGCATATTTATTGAACCGATCAAAATTATATCATGAATAGATGTGTCGGATATGCGCCGACTGTCGGTTTCATTCAAATTTCCGTTAATTTAAAGGCCTCTGTTGGATTTTTGTTGTTACAAAGTCTGTTCTTAGCGGCTGTTTTTGGTTTCTCAAGTTGCTTATATAATTCTTGATATCATAGCATGAGTAAGAAAATGTTTTTCCATACTTGTAGCAAATTTCAAGCCCCCTGGAATTAAATCAGTTGTTAATAGTTGCACTTAACTTTCGACTTCTTAATCATCATAAACTGCCATAAAATAAATCAAATCGACCTCATCCAAAGGGCTTTCTAGCATCAATTCTTCGATGTCAGCCATTTGCATGTTGTTAAAACCTTTGCCACCAATTGTATTTGATAGAGTTATAACACACAGCTAATTTTTGTACTACGAAACTTCCACTTTTGACGCATGCCGGCAAAATGTTTTTTCCAACAAGCATTTAAGGGTGAAAAACGAAATGATATGACAAAATTGGAGTACAACGAAATAATGAAAAAAGTAATTATGAAATTCGGGTATTCCCCGTAACGTAAAAAGTTTAAATATTGGTAAATAAATAAGTTATCGAATTTTAACATAGTATAAATATATCTCATATAGATATATCTAAGTAGTATAAGAATTTTTTTTCTCGTAAAAAAATAAAATCAAGAAAAAAAAAATTGAAATTCTACATCAAACGGAAAATGATGTTAGCCTTTTCCAAGTATTACGAATAGTTTTAAAATGGGTCTCATCTTTTTTTAAATTTTTGTTTCCCAACGATGAAACACACACACATAAAAGATATGATCACTTACAGAAATAGAATTATTCCCAAAAGCACAAACTACCCTTTATTTTTATATCAGAAAGAAATTGATTTAAAGAAAAGAATCTCTCAAAAGTACAATTATATGTCATCAAGTTCTGTATATTTCTTATTAATTCGATAAAAGTTTAAATAATTGTATAGATCTATCTAATTCCCACTATCGTCAAGATACTGAGTTTCTCAAAAGATAACATAAGACACACATCAAATTACCCAATTTCAGGAAGCTACATGGATGAAGGACGACGTGATTATTGTAAATCTATCAGAATTCCAATAAGTTGCAGCTTCTTTATGAGAATCTTACACTGATATCATAAATAAGCTAGATTTTAATTTATCTCTATAAATGATAAAATCAGAATGTCCGAACAGAAAACAATTTAATGAATGGCGCAATAAAAGAAAATAAATATAGATTAGATGCAAAAAGTATTCGGGCAAAGCAGGTGTAAAAGTTGCACAATTAAGCATAAAATGACGCGAACAAGTAAAAAAAGTAATCCTTAACTTAATAAATAAATAAAAATAATATGGAAGGCGATATGTTTTCAGGAACGAAATCTGTATAAAATGTGAGCTAAAAAAGTAAGCGGTATATTCTCCGATGAGGAGATATGTTTGCAGGTGTCATTTTGCTTCAATCTACCTAAAATTACACAAGAAATTTTGTTTCAAACGTGGATAACAAAACATTCTTCTGACAAATTAGCTTCAGTTTTGGGATGTTTCCGATGCGCTCCCACCCCCTCACCGCCTTCACAAGTAGTAAAATGAATTATTCGCTCATCTTCCTCGTTACGAGGTTTGGTAGAAACGTATTTTATACGAAGAAAAAATATAATCAATAAACACAAGTAAAATTGTTTTTGGAACAAAATTTTAGTTAAAAATGTATAAATATAATTATTTCGATCTTAAAATAATATATAATTTATAAAAAGTTGAGGCGCTTAACTGACATACCTGTATAATTAATTACAGGTAAGTAAAGAATTAAAATAGTTCGATAATTTAAAGATCGACTAAAAGGTATATAAATAATTTTTTTAAAGTAAAATAACAGAAAATTTATGAAAGCACCTAACTATCTTAGATACTGAGTATGCGCGATGAATGACCGATAAATTAAGAACCATAGGTACTTATATCTAAGAGTTCAAAAAAAAAAGTATTAAAGCATCGAGTTTATATAAATTATATATTAACTTCCATTTAAAAAAATATTTTTACATATTTTGGTTCATCTGTAAATAAATTAGCATTTTTAATTTATTTAAAGATGGACCAAAAATTAAATTAATTGTTTTTTACAAACTCGTATATAGAATTAATTTTAGCCTGTAAATGTTAAATTCATGAATTTAAGATTTAAATGTTAGTATAAAACATTTTTGTAACGATATTTTTATTTTTAAATTACAACCCTTCTTTTTTCATTCTTATGAACTCATTTATTTAGTTAGCTTTATACAGATACAATAATTTGGATTTCTTAGGTATATTTACGGTTTTTAATGTATTATGGTTCAGTTAACAAATTCAAGATGGAAGCCTTTGTACATTATTTTTCTATCGGAATCATTCCGTTTCTGGCAGAGATTTATCATACGTTGGGATAGAAATCTATAACAATATCGCATTAACGTGGATAATTTCGTTTTTGAAGTTGGGAACAATCTTTAAAGTTGTCTTACAAAGTTTTGCAAAGAATAGAATATGCCACTAAGGGTTCTAACCATTTTAAAAATAATTATTAAATTATTTAATAAAATGTTAGAATTAAAGCAAACGATAAAATATTGAAGTGGTCAATAATATTCTTTTCAAGCATTAAAATTAAATCAAATGATAAATTATCGAACCGAATATATAAATGAAATTATCGCTGCTATCAGATGAGATAAATTTTAGATGTGCTTTAATTCAAAAACATATCTAAAATAAATAAAATATTTAGGAGACATCTAAATAAAAAAATAAAGGATTTTAATATAACCGATAAAAAATTTAGGATACATCTATTATGACATATTTTTGAAAATTAAATTCATTACTGGTGAAAGCAGGCATCAAATATACACGCAAAACCCGTAAAGATAAATCTTCGAAAAGTGCTCGGGTGACTTTAGCCGCTTCGGTGTCTATTATATTAAAGTCTGATTGAGAATCTATTTATTCACTGAAAATTTCGAATGATCAGTCAAGGTTGGGCAAACATGGGTTATGTAGAAGTATCCTTGACAAAAGTAGAGTGACCCGGACACCTAATTCCTTCCAAACGATAAGATGACCGCCTCCCCTGGAAGGGTGCACCATCCATCTTTCCCAGGTAATTAATCCCAGGTACACGAGTTGTACCCGCAAGAAAATGTTCCCCTGCGCGCCAAAGATTTATGGTCGGAATCCACCATTAAGCTGCTCCACTAAACTAATGACTGCGCGCTTAGGAAACCTCTCATCGTTATGATATTATTTATTTTTTTGCTCACTGATTTGAAGAGCGAATGTTCCGCTTTTTTTAAAAAAAAAATCGGGTAAAATTTCTGCAAAAAATAAATAGGGTCGAGGATGGATTTATTTATATTAGGAAGGGAAAAAAACACAGGAAAAAAAAGTGCAAAAGTCGCTAAGTAATGAAGGACATAATGGTCATGCGAGTTAGACGATGTTGGCGAAAACAATCTCTAATACTTTGGACCCACATGTCTTAACTCCGAAATTTATTCTTGGAATTCGCTTAAAAAGTTATTTAAATCTGAAATATGAAGCCAGTTCAAAAAGTACTTGCATTTGAAGACAGATGGTATCATTAAGGCAAATTGTTGTTAACTATAGGCGCAGTCATCTGTTTCACGGAGCCGAAACCAATTTGACATTGATTCATAAGTTAGTTTTGATTCGGTAGTCATTTGCAGCCAAATAAAACTTTGATTGCTGCCGCGTCATCACCGTCGGTGAGACCCAGATTCATTGTTATGCACCGAAAATCAAGCAAAAAGGAAAATCGATGAATCTTTTCCAAAAAACAAAAAAAAAAAAAAAAAAAAAAAAAAAAAAAAAAAAGGAGATGAGGATCTCATCGGAAGGAAAAGTTATAAAGAAAAGCTTTTGAGGTGCGAAAGGAATAAGGCCAAGAATACGAATAACTGAGACTTAGACATTTATCTAGTGAGACATGATGCTTAAAAGAAACAAACTATTTTCGATAATGCGAGAGCCATTTTTGAATTTTCTTAGCACTTATTGAACGAGACTCGTACTTTAAAATTTTCGTATTCGTAATATGGATATCCAAGTAAATATAAATGTTCCTGCTTGTGAGTTAACTTTTTGCCTTTGTGACGGCTCTATCCGCGATCTTGTCACTAACAGTCCTCTTGGGGAATATTCAGTCCTTCACAATGATTTTTATTAGAAAGCTTCCTCCGAAGAAGAGAGCGTGATCATGCAAATTAAGACTGATATATATAGTATAAGCTTTCGAGAGAAAGAGAGAGGAGAGATAGGATGGACTTCTAGCTGAGCAGTAAATAAATTAAGTGTTTTAGAATATGTCTAGTTCTCCTTCCGAACAAATACCCTTACACCTTGTTTGGAAAATCAATTTCTAACTACACATAGAAAGGTTTTCAGTTATAATTTCTACAAGAAAATACGATTTTACGCGCGGCCCCTATTTTCTGCATGATATTTTAAAGAAATCTTTTGCAAATAATATATTTTACAGCTATTTGTGAAGTTCCCAAATATTTTTTGTACGTTTTCTTTTAAGTGGTTCCTATCCCCCAGCACAGAAACAGGTTTGAGTGTAATCAAGAATCACCTCATTTTGCAAGGATCTCGATGAATTTTTAATAAACTACAATTACCAGTGCTCGAATTTCTGTAATTACTTGAACAATCAATATCGAAGTTAAAACTGTCATTTGGACCATAACTCATTTTAAAAGCAGCCATTTATTCCAACAGCCTCTCCAATTTGAATGTGACAGTTTAAGTTCCGATAGAAATAATTTTCAAATCAGGAAAAAATAGGACTGATTGAAAACTGAAGATTATTTATGAGTAATGGAAAAGTATGTCTTATGTGTTGGATACTTTATTCGAGGAGAATTAGAATGAACATTTGGATAATTTAACTGCCAGCCACTTAGAGTTCTGAGACAATAAATTTATTTAATTATTAAGCTTCAGTTTCCCGATTTTTGTAGTATTTTTTCGCTGAATATTGTCGCGATATTTTAATTATATATTCAAAGACAGTCATCAAAAGGGGCAAATGAAAACGTCTTTGCGAGAAAGTATATAATTAAAGGCAGTTCATTTTTTAAGTTTCTCTACGTCATACAGGGTATTTACAAAAGAATATCCCAACTCTGAACAGTTATTTTATCAAAAATAAAGAAGTTACAACCTTTTGGGACAAATTAAATTAAAAATTATACTCTTAAAAGTTTATAAAATCAAAAATAGTTTAGGTCACCACCTCTAAGAACACGAACAACATCCAATCTGTATTCCAACATTTGTTTCAGTATATTCAGTAGTGCAATTTAAATGGTTGTAATTATCAGTGTTTTCAGTTAGTAAATATTCGCTGGTTGGGGTGGAAAAATTTCTTTTTTAAGCAGCCTCAAACGGGGTAAGAATCATTGTGAGTTAAATCAAGGCTTCTTGGAGTAAGGCCTCGTCTACCGGCCATTTTGATTTCGTGAACGTAATGTTAATCATCCTATGGAATTTCTACTGCCATCTTCAAATCTATGCTATTTTATCAATTTCAATGGAAAAAAACTGCATTCGAAAGAACAAAATATAATGAAGGTTTCCTCAGAGTTACATATCTAGTCAAAAATATTTTTACCCCTATCTCAATAAATCATTCGTAAGTTTTCCGGTCATTAAAAATATTCTTGAATGTTTTCAAAAATCTGAGAACAAATGGAATTTCGCAGGAACCATGATTGTTTTCTGCTGTGTTGGATGCGGTTTTTTGCAATCGAATAGATAAAATAGTAAAAATTTGTGGAGGACAGTAGAACTTCCATAGAATTAACATTACGATCACGAAATCAAAACGGCTAGGAGCCTTCAGGGAAAGGTCATCATTCACTCTGCGATCAACCCATTCTGTCGTACTACCGATCTTATTTCTGGTGGTGGTCCCATTGAATATTTATAATTCGATAAACTTTTAAGAGTTATTTTTAATTTAATTTGCCCCAAAAGGCTTAGTTTTGTAATTGTAATTTTTCGTAGTTGGGATGATGTCATATTTTCTATTCCTGAAATCTATTTTAGCGAATTTTTTGAAACTGTTTCTTAAAAGATTTATCAAGGGAGCTATTTTATTTTACATCAGAAACACAGAAGCTGAAACTATGGATTGTTATGACTCAAAAACAATTTAACTCTTCGTTAAATGAAAAAAAAAAAAAAAAAACTAATTTTATCGAGAGATAAAAACGAAACGAAAAAAATAGAATTGAATTTAAATACAACTTTTAGATCAAAGACTTGTTAAATGTATATTTATATATACTGCAAAACATTTTTTTAAAACTTTTCTTATTAAAAATCAATATTTTTAATGTTATAGAATCTGGATAATTTGTATAAATAAAGATAGAATAGAATTCATGAAGAAGCGTTTTGCTCAAGTTTCTTATTACAATCTGTCGAAAAAAAAATTGCATTAATTCCAAAAAGCTCTTCATAGAGATATTCGTATAGTGTCATTATAAACCCGAGATGACGCTTTTCCAAGGGAAAGAGACATTTACTTAGATTTCATCACTCAACCAAGAAAAGTTTAAGCAATTATCCCTTAGCCTTGGTGACGGATTTGGTCACTTTGGCGATAAAGGGGTGTCTCTAGATAATATTGGGATCTAGGTGATATCTACACTGGGAATAAAATTACTGACCTTTCCTGAATTTTCTCCGTGAAGTAACAACTGGCCGGAGCACCTATAGATAGCGAAGAGATGCGAAACCGGGAAGATAGACCAGGAAATCAACTGGAAAGCAGTTGGAATTGGCTGAGGGAATTTGCCGAGGAATTATTGGTAATGTGGCCAAGGAAATCTGCCGAAAAGCAGTCTGTAATCACGGTAACTTTTGGAGTTATCCTTGGAAGTGCAGAGTTTTACTGCGAAGGGGGTTGTCTATTTGCGAACGAGTAAGCTAGAACGTTCCTAATTCAACGGTGACTGTATTACAAGTATTGTTTTTGTTCCTATATCTGTGTCGCTAATCAGTACAATTCCTGTGTTTCCTGTTAGTGCTTCCCCCTGGTAATAATTTACATTTTTTTATGTAAATTATTACACATGACACAGACTCCCTTTAGAATGATGATCTACTCAATTCGCTCTACTGAAGATGTTTGGAATACTGAAAAGCCCTCTACACAGAAGACACGATTGAAAAGAATTTGTACTTCCTGCGCATCAATGAAACGCAGAATGGCAAAGTACGTGTGCAGTTACTGTAACGAGGCGGTTTGTGGAGAGGACTCTAGTAACATCTACCACGAAAGTAAACGCTCATTTATACCACTTTTCTACTTTTTGATTGAAATATTCGAGTACTTCCCTTAAATTAAACGAATTTGTTTGAAATAAAAATAATTGACATCCAAAAATATACTTGTTTTTGATTCTTAGTCAACGAGTCAAATGATTAACTGATTAAGTTTAATTATATAGAGTTAATTTGATACTAACTTTCCATAATTACAATGGGTTAAAAATTGTAATTTTAAGTTAGAATTCTACCGTCTGAATCGCATTCAGGATATTGTTGCCATAGGGAAGGTGCAAATCAAGTGTTAAAAACTGATTCAAGGATTCCTACGAATTCCTTTATGCTTCAATTTCCTTCTCCCAGTTTGGAAATAATAATAATAAAAAGATTTCTTTTAATGTACCCGCCTTCGACTAGGAGCTTATATATTTAATGCCGACATTAACTAATCCTTGCTTCCTTAAATTAATAACTAAGAACATCACGCTTTAACAGCTGTTCATTTATGTATCTGCTCTTTCAAAGAAAATTTGATTTATAATCATAAATAAATATGTATGAGCAATTCATAATTAAAAGCTGTATTTACACTTGTATAAGTCGTGTATTTAGTTACCTTTGGGTACATCTTGCACAAAATGTACTGCATTTAGAGTTTAAAAATTTCCATAGTACTTAAGGAAATTACAGTCAATATATTGAACTTACTCATAATTTCAAAAATTAATTTTAACAAAATTTTATGTGATTCAAACTTTCCATTATTTTTATACAAATATTGAGTAATACTTAATAGTGTGAGAGCCTTTATTAGAAAAGGATTAAGTTCCCCGCATATGAAATGAACTCATTTCGCAACGAGTAAAATTTGTGAGTGTTTTTTCTCTTCTTATATAACTTAGATTTCCTTCATTTCACCTATTTTTTAACTTCAGACAAGAACAGATTTACAACTTTTTAACCAATATCAACAGTTACTTTTGTTCCATTTAATCTTTTCGCTTTTCCTTGGTGATTTGCGCAATTTACTTTGAGCACATCAAATCATCTTACGATTCCGATTCTAGAGTGTCAACATCCTCGCTTACTCACCGAAACTGAATCTGAGTAGGTTGTGTGCATGATATCTAACACTCGCCCCTTACGAAAATCCCTCTATAGGCGGGAGTGAAACATTGGAGATAACAGTAGATTGAGCAGTTATTCAGGAAAACCTACCAGAACCCTAAAATCAGATAAAAGTAAAATGCAAAGAGACAGACGTTTTTCACTATGGAGCATCAAGCTTGCTTACAATTTTAAAATTCAATATTCGACCACGTTCTCTATCCATTTCTCACAAATAATAACACATGGCTCAATAAGTTCCGAGACTAACCCAGAGATGGCGCTCCTAGTAAACCAGTAACCAGGTCTTTCTAGAGTACTAACCTTTGCTTGAAACGTGTCAAAATTTTAAGTCGATCGGACCAGAAACAGCTGAGTTATCGAGGTTGGAGTAAAGTCGTTTTGTAGTTTGTTTAAAAAATGGAAAAAACCGAGTTTCGTGTTCTGATAAAACATTGTTTTTTAATGGGTAAAAACACCGTGCAAGCGAAACAATGGATTGAAAAATATTACCCGGACTCTTGTCCATCAAAAGCAACGATTTGTCGGTGGTTTGCCGAGTTTAAACGTGGTCGTACCGACACAAAGGACGCGGAACGCTCGGGTAGACCTGTGGAAGCCGTTACACCGGAAAATGTGAGTGAAGTGACAAAAATTATAATGAAAGATCGTAAAGTGAAGCTCCGTGAGATTGCTGAGATGACACAGATATCATATGGAAGTGTATTTACTATCCTTCATGAAAAATTGAGCATGAAAAAGGTTTTTTCCAAGTGGGTGCCGCGATTGCTTTCGATGGAGCAACGAGTCGATGATTCAGAAAGCTGTTTATCGCTATTTACTCGCAACAAAAAAGATTTCTTGCGTCGTTACGTGACCATGGACGAAACATGGATACATCACTACACTCCAGAATCGAAGAGGCAGTCATCTAAGTGGCGCACAGCTGGCGAAAGCCGTCCGAAGCGTCCGAAAACGCAGCAGTCAGCTGGCAAAGTCATGGCGTCAGTTTTTTGGGATACGCATGGCGTGATTTTCATTGACTACCTCGAAAAAGGTAAATCGATCAACAGTGATTATTATATTGACTTGCTGGTGCGTTTGAAGGAGGAAATCGCAAAAAAAATGACCGCACAGTCTCGGGACTTATTGATCCATGTGTTACGTTTACGGAACCAGTGAAGTTTGCTCCCTTTCTTAACAGTGGAAAAAATATAAAGTTTGAAGTACTTAAGTGTTATATTAGGGAATTTTGTCATATCTATGTTTGACTGTCAGCACTATAAATCATACTTTAAGAAAACAGAGCAATGATAACACCGAACAATTCGGTACACAAACACGCATGGAATCTTTGAAGAAAAAAAAAAGGGGGGGGGGGGTCAACCGCTATCGAAGAGGCGATGGATAGAAGACGTGATGCACCCCACCCATGTTATCGGACTCTTGTTTTCCCACTATCGCAGTCGCCACCCTCTAATGGATCCCACTTTACATTCATTACACGCCATCACGAATGAATGAACGGATCTGGAGAAGAGGCTTTTTTTAAACCCTGCGATAGCGCGGTCGTTTACACAACGCTGCATTTCAATCGAAGTGTACTCAAAGGAAGAATTTAGTATACATTCGCAATATTTATTTCCTCCTTCCCTTCAATCTGAAAGAAAATGTATCTATAGATAATCATTTAGAATTAATAATTTATACGCGAGAAGGCTCGTAAAGTTTTAATTTTTCTAAACATTAACCGAGTTATCTGGTTAAAATTAATTTCTCATGTTAATGAATCCCTCTGTGCATAATGCTGTTAATGGCAACTGTTCGTGTCGATTTGTTTGGTTTCACGAAGTTGTAGATTGAAGTCACCCACACAATAGTAAACTTTTCCAATTGTGGAAAGATAATCGAGATGGAAGCTTAATTTTTATAAAACAATAATATGTGTTTAGTTTGAGAAAATGGTGTCAAGAGAAATATGTGCGCATAAAATAAAGGATACAGGGTGTTAGATTCAAAAGATTGACATTGTAATACATTATGATTATAAAATTCCTATTTATAGTTCGCTTAAGATACATTTATATTCATTGAGATATGTTAATATTTTATCGTCCATTTTTATTTTAATATCCGAATATTATTGTTCACTTTAAGGAACATCGCTGGAATATTAAATCTAAGACTCCTTGTTTTAGTGATCTTTACAAATTATTAGTAATTAAAACTTTTGTGTGCCTGATAATGATATTTCAATCTTTCTATAAAAGTAGTTTTTTCATCATAAAGATTTTTTTCCATATGGATATGTTTTGAGAGATATATCTCCATTGAGGTACCATTTGAAAGAAAACATTAGCAAAATATGATATTCCATATTTTTTATGCTTCTATGAAAGGTGCTTACAGCGAACCGAACATATTTTTTCTCTAAGTAATACTTAATTTTTAAGAAATCATTTTGTATATGAAAAAGGAATTTTTTTCCCTTCAAAATTACCAAGTTCTATCATTTTTTCAAAGAAAATGTACAGTAATATAATTAAAAAAGTAGGTTCATTATATTTTGTGTATAGTTTTCTATAGGATGAGTAAAATATTTTGTATATTTATGGAATATTAATTCTAAAAATGATATCTAAATGCAAATATATCTCGCAAAACATATTCAAATGAGAGGGGAAAAATCTTTATGACGAAAAATTTACTTTTATAGTTCGATAGAAAGATTGAAATATCGTTAGTAGACACACAATAAATCTAATCTCTACTAATAATTTGCAAAGATATCTATCACAAAAACAAGGAGCCATAGATTTAATGTTCCAGAATTCCGCGGATGTTCTGGTACCTTTAATAATATATCGTTAGCTCTCATATTAATATTTAATTTCATTATTGATTTTTTTTTATTCTTTTTGTCTTTAAACATTGCCAGCGTTTTTATACTTTAGAATGTTTTGCTAATGTAAAGAAAAATACATTAGGAATTTGAAGAACGTATTTTCTTTTCTTGATAGTCATTGTTTCTGTGAAACATGGGGCTCTCGGAAGAACGCTTACTTTAAACTAATTAACATTCATTTTGAATAATTCTACTTTTTTCGAGAACTTAACAGTTATTGCTTTTAGCAAAGATTTCGGTGAAATTCTGGATAGCTCTAATACGTGGGTCGTCCAAAATTGTTTCTTGAAGAAGCTTTGAAAAAAAAATGAGAACTCGATTTGTTGGACAGAACTGGGGACATACATTGGGAAGATGATGGCTTCCCAGTTTAAAGAATCGAAGCTTTATTCGTCGAATGAACTCGCTACCAAAGGTGAAAGCTTTCAAAACCAGGAGAAATCTGGGGGGAAAACTCGTTAGCATATGTTAAAAGTAAATTAGCAAAACCGTTTATTATTATTATTTATTATTCTTAAGATTTCTCAACGTAGTCATTATCCTGATTTTTACAGTTCTCTCTCGTCATAGTAGAAAGCGGATTGAACTTAATAAGGTTGTTACTTCAATATTCTGTTTCCTGAAACCAAATAAATCAATGTACGTAGCTATGATTTACAACATTATGCACATAGGGATCCATTGATAATTAGGTATCTCGGTTATTTCTTAGAAATATTTGAAACTGTACGATACCCCCTCAAACATAGTGAGGATAGTTGAATTTTGTTTTTATTCAAAATGATTGTAAAGATTATTTACTTTCATATGCTTCCGATAGATATCCTTTGCTCCTGAAAAGAGTCCGTTACATTTTTTGTAAATTTAGAAAATATCTTTGTGAAGAAAGGAGACGTATGGGTATATTAATTTCTTATTATTTAAAATCTCGAATTTCTTAGATGAGAACAACTACAAATTATAAACTACAAAAGATATATGAATATTAAATCACCGAACAGTTCTGAATTTCAAAGAATTTAGTTCTCACTCGATTTAAATAAAGTTTTATAAGATGAAGCGAAAATTGAGATCAATATTATTGGTATAAATAAGACCAAACATTTATTTTTCTGAAAAATTTACATATGATTAAATCAGAACATATTTTCCTCTAAAGACAACGCGTATCTACGCTTGAAGCAGAATAGAACAGCATCGCATTAGAGTCGATCAGTGAGATATTATAAACGAAATAGTTATTTCAGTCTACATTGAAAATACCAGGATAAACTTTACACTCTTTCAACCTATGCCAAATTGAGGATTGCTATTATTATATACTATTTCTTTAAAATAAGAGCTTTAGAAGCTAGGCGTTAGCTTCTCAACCTTACTCATATCTTGGACAATGTTTTGTTTTGGGTAACGCTTCATTCTTTATCAATATGAATTCGCATTTATCATCACCAAGAGAAGAGCTTTGGCTCCTCCAATGCTACGTACCTTCCCCTGAGAATGGAAAGGAATGTCGGTTTATTATCACTCATTTTACTACTTTAATCAGTTTTTTCGTTACTTCTCCGTTTCTCCTTAGGACAGACTTGGATATATATATATATATATATTAAAATCTATATACTATTGTATTTATTTGAATTTTACAAGTTCAATTGGAAAATCAAAACAGGACGTGTGTTTAGATGGTATTTTTTTCTCCGATTTTCTTTGCTCATACTGCCTATTTCGCGATTTACACGTGGATCTGAAATTGATTTTCTTACATCTAAGATTGAAATTTCTTAACGAGTGCTGTTATGATCTAAATAAATATTTAAGAAAAAATTCTGAAATAAAATTATGCTACAAATTTAAACTCTTAAATACACTCTATAACAAAAAAAAAAAAAAAAAAAAACTCGACACCCCAAGAAAGAGTTGCCTGATTGGAATGAAATTACATATGCAAAGGTATTGGGACCAAACCTGCAAACGATTAAACTTTAGTGTCCAATGAATGAATAGCGGGAGCTCCAGCGCATCTGAACAGCGAATTCAGCAGGTGTATAAAAGATGTGATTCTTAATCGAATGGTCAAAATTTTGGTTGCATTTCGCTTATGGATATCTTACGTCGGCTTTAACAATGCCTCTTCGAAAGATTCGTGCACATTATGTGATGTTGTCGGAGTTCGAAAGTGGTCGGGCTATCGGAATAAAAGAGGCTGATTTCACGAATCGAACACTCGTTCGATATCTAGGTCGAAATAATGTGGCGATTAGACGATGTTGGCAAGAATGGGTCAACAACAGCAGATATTAGAGTCAAAACAGCAACGGTCGACCGAGGAACACATCAGAACGGAGAGACAGAACGATTGTCAGAGCAGCTGTCACAGCACCGTATTTGTCGTTATCAACTCTACACCATGTGGCCTGCTAGCATGTGTCAAACTTGACCCTGGACAGACGACTGAGAGAGCGGAATTTATGCTCGCGCCGATCATTGTGCCACTTACCTCTCACACATGTACACCCTCAAGTCCCATTACAGTGGTATCGAGCTCGATCAACTTGGAACTGCACTGATTGGGGACGTATAGTGGCGAGTCCCGTTCCCAACTGTGTCCTGACGACAACTGCAGATGTGTCTGGAGACGCTAGGGTAGCATGGGGATCCTGCCCTTACTATCGCACGCTCCACAAGCCCACAACAAGGCGTTATGGTTTGGGCTGCCATATTCTTTGATTGCCGGACCCCTTTGGCCATCATTTCTGGCACATTGAAAGCACAGCGGCATGTAGACAATATTCTACGACAGGTTGTTTTACCGTTCCTTTTGCGTCCAGGATGTCCTTTTTAACAAGATAATGACCGGCCGCACACTGCACGTGTTGCAATGAATTGTCTGCAAGATTTCTCTATACTTCCTCGGCCAACTAGATCGCCTGATTTTCTCTCATAGAGCCCATTTGGGACGTTATGGGAAGGAGATTGCAACTATCCCAGAATGTTGATGATTAAGCTCAACAACTGTAGACAATTTGACACGAAATTCCGCAGGATACCATCTGAGAACTTCATCAGTCTATGCCACGCCGTGTGACAGCTGGTATCTTGTGGACCAATGCCTTATTGACTTCCTCCCTTTGTAATAGCCAAACTCTGAAGTAAATCAGTCAATTGTTCTGAATTTTTAATCGCTTGTTTTTCTATGTATGTTCTGCTCATCCAACAATTTTAATTGCAATCCAACAACTCCTTCTTGGTGCGTCGTTTTTTTGTTATAGAGTGTATATATGTAATAAATATGTAATAAAATGTCAAATATGTAATAAAATGTGCAATCCTTGAAGTGATTTCATTCAAAAGCTGCGAAGTCAGCAGATTCACAAGTATTTAAAAACATTTTTTGAAACGCTGAAATCCTGAAGACGAATCACTTAAAGAGACCTAAAAGTATTTTTAAAAATGGAAAGAAAAATGGATTTGAAAAGGGAACTTTCTAATATTTCTCTCTTTGCGACGCATTTTACAGCATTAAATTATAAAAAAAGAGTCCAGTTGTGAGAAACTGCATAGGATGAATATTGCTTTCAAGATTTCAACATGATTAAGACATCAAAGTCTTCCTGAAATTTCCAACTTTCGCAAGAAGAAACAATCTATAAATTCATTAATAAAATATAAATTTTACGAGGGTGGCTCAAAAGGTACTTTTATTTGAAGACAGATGACATTATTAAGGTAAGTTTTTGCTACCATCTGATAAACAGATGGATACCCTATTGATAGCTGCCATCTGTTAAACAGAGTCGAAACCAATGGGACATGGATTCATGAGTTTGTTTTGATTTGGTATTCATTTGCTGAAAATTATAATTTAATTGCTGCTGCGTCGAGTTGTCACCGTCCTTGAGATCTGGATTTATCATCATGCTCCGGTGAGGAAGCAACAATCAAAACGTTGGGTTGCTTTCGAAGAACCTGCTCTAAAGAAGGCGGTAATTAAAGAACTTTTGAGTCGCGAAAGGCGTCACGATCCCGAATTCGAGCAATGGAGAGTTAGTCAGTTGTTTATTCAGTCATGACGCTTGTTAAAACCAAGCCATTTTGGATGCTACGCACGCCATCTTTTGGAATTTTTAAGGACTTTTTGAATGACCCTCGTATTTTAATATTTTTAAATCTTCCGTATTATATAAAATACAAATAACCGAAATCTTTTCTGCGAATCTTCCCACTTACAGTAGAGGTGTTCTAAGAACTAATAAATTCCTTTATTATGCGAATTCTATCCAATGGATTTCGTATTCTTTCGTTATCATTTGAAACAACAGGCGCGAGTTCATCAATTCCCAATTACAAGAAAGGCGCGACAGACAAGAAAAAAAAAAAAAAAAAAGAAAGAGCGATCGCTTGTGATAACAGCCAGAAGATTGAAACAGCTATTTTCGAGTCCTTTTTTTTCCTTCTCTCTTTTCAGTGCAGCGGGAAGCAGTACTACAGGAACAGAAGCGATGAAAGAAAGGTAAAAATCAATTACATGTTCTGCTCTCATTGGAAAAGCAATTAGTGCGCTCGACAATTCATTTATTATTATTTTTTGGGTTGAATCTCGTCCCACATAGTTTTACTGCTCCAACTCCATCAATCGATGCGGGTGGAAAATCAGTTTCGGTTCTTGCCCGAGACAAAACCGATCCCGTTATTTGTTTAATGCAGTTGTTATTTTTTTCCATTTTCGCACATTTGTTGTTGTTTTGTGTTACTCATAACGGAAGATACAGGACTTTTCGAAAATTGAAACGAGGGCCTAATTATCTTTTAATAAATGACGCAATTCTGATTTTGTCTTCTCTCATTAACGCAGTGCAGTTCCTCGAGCCTTTATTTGAGGTCGAGCAGAAAAATTCGTTATTACTTCCATCACAGCCTGCACTGCGAGTTTAAATAACTCAGCACACGTAAAGGGCGAAATGAGTTTTTAATGACAGTCTGTGTAAATTTCGTTCAACGTGACACATTGAAAGAGGTTAAAGCCACCCATCTGAACGATTAAAACTACTCAAAAAATTATGTTTTGTGATTTTTCAGTTAAAAATGCAGAGAAAAAACGTTTAACACGAAAAAATACATCGGTTCCGTCGTCAAACTATACATTTTCATAGATTTTTAACAAGAGACAAAAATCGCTTAGCACGAAAAGATTCTGTTTCTTAGACACCGATTTCTTGGCTGCTTTTTTCTTTTGATCAAAACAGTATAATCATTAAAGAATATAGCAGTTTAAAAGAAAGCAAAGCGATAGAAGCTCAGTTTAAAATAATGGAAATAATATAATTAATACAGTTAAATATTTTAGATTGGAATAATATGCTTTTAAATAAGCAATTTCTGATGAAACCATCATACTTTAGTGAATTACATTATAATAAAATATAGTAACAAACCAAAAATCAGTACATTCAGAAAATCAACCACAGATAAAAAGTAAACATTCTAATTTTAGCAGCAAGCAGCCAAATTACACATAAATAAATATCTGAAATATTATAAAACCGATTAAAAGTCTAAATAAAAGTAGAAATATTAATTTAACCTGGAATTAATCAAAAAAGTAAGCATTCTAATATATATATATATATATTTTTTTTTTTTTTTTTTTTTTTTTTTTTTTTTTTTTTTATATATATATATGTTAGATTCCTTATTTATTATCTTTTTAGATGATTTCATATAGAGTTTGTTTTTTGTTGATGCCTGTTCAATTGTAATTTTGTTGATCTCTGTTTTATAAATATTTTATTTACAATATAATGATGATGGGGCAGTTTGGCCATTGATTCTGGAATATTGTAGCATTTCCAGACCTCTAAAAACATTAATTATATTATATTCCATTCTTTAGCTTTTTTTTCATATATCTCTTTTACTGATAATTTATGTATTTTTCACATTAATTTGTTCATTTTATTTTTTTTTGCTATTGGAAGTTTATAAATCGTTAATAAATTTACAATATATTTCTTTTGTAGTTAAATTTATTCTTTTATTCATTTTTTCGTTTGCAGTGTTTTATTTACATATTGATATGATTTGGTGTATATGTTTTTACTGAACAGTATATTACCGATATCTTCTTTAATATATTACTTTATAATTTTGAGATTTTTTTAAAACTTTGGCTATGATTGAAAAGTTTAATGCTCATTTACAATCTATGAATGATTATCCGGTAGATTTTTATTTGAAAAAATATATTCTTAGTCATATGTATTAAATTATTAAATATATATTATATGGTTCCTATTCATATGTATTAAATATTTCTTATAAGGAGGTCTAAGAGGACTCTGAAGGATATTGAAATATACTTTCTAAAACTCAAATTTGACACCTAAAAACTTATATTAATATTTGATAATTTTCTTACTAAGATCATTATTTTATAAATAGATTTAAATGAAATTTTGATATTTACATTCTGAAATATGAGAATTTATCCTGTAAAAATAAAATTATTATAGAAATTGTAACTTTAAACATAAATATTATTAACTTTCAGAACATTCATAGAATTTTTAATTTCTTTTAATTATGAAACAAATACACACCATACAACATTAGGATTATAAAGACAGTTAGTTAGTGATCTAGCTGGGAAGATTTCTTGTATTGTTTCACAATCTACACGGACAGTGATATATTTTATTCACAAGAATCAAAATATTTTTAAGTACTAAAATTCAAGTTTTTGTGTTATTTTAGATGTTACTCCTATTTCATTGTTTTGATTTTAAAATGTTTTTTAAATATTCTCATTCTTGAAACTTTTTCTTAGCCAACTTTATTAATTATTATTGATGTTCACATTATATTTTGCAATAGGACAAAATATCGGAGACCTTAATTTAAAAGGTTCCTGAAATATTTTAATATGCAAATCTCAATCACTTACATACGTCACAGGATCTTATGATTTGACTTATATCTGTTTTGAATGACTTAATTTCTTTTAAAAGCTTAGATTTAGGTATGTTTTTGTTTTAC
>BMAW01071313.1:323788-359221 GCA_019974015.1 Nephila pilipes | reverse complement strand
ATATATATATATATATATATATATATATATATATATATGTTAGATTCCTTATTTATTATCTTTTTAGATGATTTCATATAGAGTTTGTTTTTTGTTGATGCCTGTTCAATTGTAATTTTGTTGATCTCTGTTTTATAAATATTTTATTTACAATATAATGATGATGGGGCAGTTTGGCCATTGATTCTGGAATATTGTAGCATTTCCAGACCTCTAAAAACATTAATTATATTATATTCCATTCTTTAGCTTTTTTTTCATATATCTCTTTTACTGATAATTTATGTATTTTTCACATTAATTTGTTCATTTTATTTTTTTTTTGCTATTGGAAGTTTATAAATCGTTAATAACATTTTTCTTTTGTAGTTAAATTTATTCTTTTATTCATTTTTTCGTTTGCAGTGTTTTATTTACATATTGATATGATTTGGTGTATATGTTTTTACTGAACAGTATATTACCGATATCTTCTTTAATATATTACTTTATAATTTTGAGATTTTTTTAAAACTTTGGCTATGATTGTAAAGTTTAATGCTCATTTACAATCTATGAATGATTATCCGGTAGATTTTTATTTGAAAAAATATATTCTTAGTCATATGTATTAAATTATTAAATATATATTATATGGTTCCTATTCATATGTATTAAATATTTCTCATAAGGAGGTCTAAGAGGACTCTGAAGGATATTGAAATATACTTTCTAAAACTCAAATTTGACACCTAAAAACTTATATTAATATTTGATAATTTTCTTACTAAGATCATTATTTTATAAATAGATTTAAATAAAATTTTGATATTTACATTTTGAAATATGAGAATTTATCCTGTAAAAATAAAATTATTATAGAAATTGTAACTTTAAACATAAATATTATTAACTTTCAGAACATTCATAGAATTTTTAATTTCTTTTAATTATGAAACAAATACACACCATACAACATTAGGATTATAAAGACAGTTAGTTAGTGATCTAGCTGGGAAGATTTCTTGTATTGTTTCACAATCTACACGGACAGTGATATATTTTATTCACAAGAATCAAAATATTTTTAAGTACTAAAATTCAAGTTTTTGTGTTATTTTAGATGTTACTTCTATTTCATTGTTTTGATTTTAAAATGTTTATTAAATATTCTCATTCTTGAAACTTTTTCTTAGCCAACTTTATTAATTATTATTGATGTTCACATTATATTTTGCAATAGGACAAAATATCGGAGACCTTAATTTAAAAGGTTCCTGAAATATTTTAATATGCAAATCTCAATCACTTACATACGTCACAGGATCTTATGATTTGACTTATATCTGTTTTGAATGACTTAATTTCTTTTAAAAGCTTAGATTTAGGTATGTTTTTGTTTTACCTTTTTAAACCTTGATCTAAAATATTTTTAACTAAAAAAAGTTTGGTTTTAAAATTTTTTGTAATGGGGTATCTTGCCTTTTCTTTCTTCTTTCTTATGTTTAATTTATTATAATTTGCATTTTAGAATGATCCAATTTTTGCTCAGCAAGATGCACTTGGGGTGGGTAGGTACCATTGAAAAGGTTTAATTCCACAATTCAGTCCCTTGTCTGAATGTACATTATTTTCTTTTGTTGAGTATTCAATTTATTTAAAATTTTATTCAGTGATTTTACTTATTCCTATAAATGTTTTCTTCTCTTTTTGATTTTATTTATTCTCTTATTTAGATGTGTTTTTTAATAATAATATAATTGTTTTATCCTATTTATATTTGTCCTTATATTTATTATATATATGAAAAGAGAAGCTGGGTGGTGTCTGTTGGGGGATAACAGAAGATGCAAACTAGGAGACCCATATCAGTTGTCTGGGAGCAGAACTCGCCTGCAACGAAGGTCTGTTTCATGCTTATGTTGAGAGTAAAAGTGGCCATCGAGCAGCAGCCATTAAACATTGCGTTAATTTGAACAAATTTGAAAGTTTCGATTCGTGAAACGAACGAGGAGGAATTCAGGATCAGAACTCTTTTAAGAGGCACAAAAAACTCAAGGATGGCGTCAATGCTCTTGTTTTCTTCTGGACGCGAAAGACGTTCAAGAAGTTCGTGTTTGCAGGACAAACATTTAACAATAGGTTAGATGCAGAAATACCCGAAAGTTTGAGGAAAAGAGTCCCCCGCATCCAAAAGAAATCACCGAATGCTCCACCACGACCTCAGGTGCACGGTGTGCATTGTGAGGAAAGCTATGACCAAACACAACGTCGTTACGCTTCCCTAACTACCCTGCTTTCCAGATCTGGCACCTTCCGATTTCGTTTTGTTACCAGGAATAAAAAGAAGCCTGAAGGGATGATTGTTGAGATTCAAATAGCTTTGTTAAGTTAAAAGAACTGCCTCGCGGTTGCCAATTTCCAGCGTATTTAGAGAAATATGGGAAAAAAAAACACTGGAAACGGCGTACTGATGAAAGAGAGTCATATTTTGAAAATTATTATCTCGTTGTATATATATATTCAATAAAATTCTTTTTTTGATTTCAATTCCAATGCTTATTGGACAAATTTTGCATAAACAGAGAGACAGAAGTTTCAATATATTTACCCCAAAGCGTAAAGGTTGATTGATTGATTGGTGTTTATCATTAACACCGCACTTAGAAGCAACACGAGGGCTATTGAAGGCGGAACCACGTCATTTTGCACCTCGGTCAAGTGGAAAGACTTACAGCCTTGACGGACTGAATGTGCATCAGAATCTTTAGAGACATCAGGACTCGAACCGAGGGCCACGACCATTAGCACTAGGAAAACATGGCCACAAATGTTAGTGGAAAGTCGAACTAATAAAATTTGGTAACATAGAAAATATTGGTGTTTTTTTTTGCATGCGTCGTTTTACAGTACATTCTTTTAACAAGAAAGAATATTTAAATCTCCTCAATTTGGTGTTAAATGTTTTACACTATTGACATTAAAATGGTAAATAATTATGTTTTAGAAAAATATACAGCATGTACTTTTTAAGTTAAATAAGGGAACATTTGAACGATGAGTTATAAAATGTCGGTGAAAAGAACGCATTTAGAAATAGCAATACTTATCACATCATTTTTATAGTTTACATACATGTTTTACTTTCCTTTCAATGCCGTCCAAACTATTGCGAGGTGTAACAATAAAATATTTCAAATACTCCGGAGTCGCGCAACCAACATCTCTGCACTCCCCTCTAGATTGCCACCTCCCCCATGGTGTGTTTCGATTGATTTGGCTTTCGTTTGTGTAAACCTTGTTTTTCTTGTTTTTGTTTTGCCGGGAAAATGTCGAGTGTTTTGAAATAACAACGAATTAACAGGAAATTTCTTACGAAACTTGGAAATTCTTCTATTAAAACTCGTTATTTAAAGATAAGTATAGAACAAATGAATTTCTATCACATACGAAAGCATTTCAGTGGCTTAAGAATTTTTAAAATGGCCCAGAAGACATTTTAGTTGATGCGTTCCCTTGACGCCCTTCCACGTCAGCATCGAAGAAAAATATTGAAAAATCAAATTGCTTACATAAACTGAATTTCTCAAGACCAAATGCTCAATAAGGCTTATTACCTTAAAATTCTCACTACTCTCACAAAACAAATTGGAATATAAAAAGATTTGAATTGTGGAAAAAAGAAGTTTCAGGTTCTTCATCAGGACAACATACAGGTTCGTACCGCTTTGCCTGTCAAGACGTTTCTAGTCAAGTATAACACTCCAGTGTTGAACCATACATCTTATTCACCTGATCTAACACCCTGTGATTTTTTTCTGTCCTCCAAGGTGGAATTTGCTCCAAAAGGAACAATATTTGAGACCGATGAAGTTGTAAAAGAAAGAGCGGCACGCGTGATAAAAATTCTTTCAAAAGAAGACTACTTTCAACTATGAAAAATTCACCTGGTAGAGACCTAGAAGGTTTAAATATTGAAGGTAGTAATGATTTAGCAAGAAAACTTAAAAATAAGCAATTTTACAGCACTAATACGGTTATTTAATTGATGCACCTCGAACACTTAAAAAACAGATATAAATATTATTGTTTTCACAATTAGAAAAACGAGTTAACAAAAGCTGAAGCTTCATTGAATAGGAATAAAGGTTTTGTCGTTAAGCACGATTCAAATACAATTGTTAGCTTTACACATTTATAAACATATTATTATTTTTTAAAAAAAGAAGTTACTGTTATAGCCACTTAATAATTTGGCACTAAGTGCTTTCTATTTCTTTTCTAGAAGGTTTGTTTGACCTACATATTTCTTTTTTGACGCGAAAATTTTTTGGACATGTTGTTCTCTATCACGAAATCTACAGAGAGGACTAAATGCCTGAGCCCTTCTATGTGTTAAAAAAAGATATACACGTACATTTGAAATAAAAAGCATCATTCGAACCTGTTCTTTTTATTTCCAAAGGGTTCACACGAAGTGTTTAACGGTGCACTACACTTAGAAAAAAGTTTCAGTAATTTGCGTTTGGCAGTTTATTTACCGATTCTGCCAGCAGTTCGGAGTTTTCGCTGCTTCATACGAAGAATTGCAATAAAAACACTTTTACAGAACAAGAGAAGAATTGCAATACACTAAAGCGCATGAATCCATTTTGCACCGTTTTACGGATTAAATTACAATACGATTATTTTTCAGGATCAATGTTTCAATACAGAGCTAAAATGAGTTCTTTTTATATTCTGAAAAGTTTGATTTTAAAAATAAATTTTTGATTTCTTACCAATAAGATCGAGAAATTATTTACATTGGAGCTTTTTAAAATCACATTTACAATTATTATTTTTTATATAATGACAAAGAAAACTTTAATTTCGTTAAATCTATCAGAAAAATTCTAAATACCTTATATACTGTTTAAATTTTTGTAAGACATTTAATCTAATTTGCAAGCACCAGTAGAGAAAGACATAAGTTACCTGACGTCTAAGGTTTTCGTCACGTGATTCACTTTTTTCTTTGTTCAGCACTTTCGAATCTTCAACGGTCGTATTTTCAACAAATATTCATAGCTACTTCATTTAGAAGCCATTTACAACATTTCGAAAATAACAGTAATGATATCTAATAGTTTTAATAACAATAACACTAGTCTAGAAATTAGAGACACATGTGGGATGACACATAATTCTACAATTTGTTGTCACGTTAAAAATTATATACATTATTATTCATGCATAAAACAACAATATTATTTAGGACTTTTTCTTGAGTGTATATATATATATATATATATATATATATATATATATATATATATATATATATATATATTATGTATGTATGTATATAAAAAACTAAGAATATAATAAAAAAAAAATAAAAACCACCAGCAAAAAATATTATTAAAATAATATATGATTAAATAAAAAACAGGTTATATTAGAGTTCAAACCGTAAGAACAAAACACAATATTGAAAATAAAACGAAATATTACATACTTGATAAAAATATGCAAAAATAATTTTAGAATAAATAAAATGTAAAAAACAAAATATAATAATTCAATAAAGAAGGAAATCATAAGTAAACTATTAAGAAAGTAAAATAAACCATAGTAAGTAAATACAAGGGTATTATAATGATAAGCATAAAAACGGTACCAGAGACGAAATTAATAAGTATAAAAATATAATATTATCTACAAAAGAGAAAATATATGTTAGAGATAAATTCAGAAGAAAGTGCATAAATTAAAAAGATTAATAATTTGAAATCAAAGAAAGTAAACCTACAGAAAATGCACATTTGAAACAAATAAAAATTAAGAATATGCAAAAAAAAATGATATTTAAAGTAATTATTGCTGTTACTGGTTGCAGACTACTTGTGTACACACACACACACACACACACACACACACACACACACTAGAAATATATTTAAAATACAGTAGTACTTCTTGTAAAATATATCTCTTTTTACAATTCTGTTGTTTCCTTTGAATGTGCCTACCCGGTATGTATTCACTCTTCTTAAGGAATATCTCTATTTAAGTTACAAAATGCCTCGTGTGGTCGGTGTCCCGAGGAACTACTGTATATTGTAATAGTTAAGTCACCTTTTATACAATACTATACAATGCTATTGAATACTTTTCCTGCTGTGTGTGTGTAGATTTTTCCTTCCCTATATTGAACATTTTTAGATATTTAGGAAGATAAAGAAATACATTTTAAATTTAATTCTTAGTGCGAAATAAATTTCCTGTGTTCAAAGGACAAATTTGGATTAACAAAAAATTATAAGTATACGTAAAATCCCTCAACTATTTTTTTTTTTTACTAAATTTGAAACTGATTAAATTTGAAATTGAATTTAACAATAGAAACAAAATTAAAAAATGTTATTTAATAAAGGGTTATTGAAGCATTTTTATATTAGTCAGTTGCATTTGCATATTATTTTTATCTTAGGATAGTGAACAGATTTTATTATAGTGGTCTTGGGAAAATAAGTACAGCTATATAATAATTTCTTAATCATAAGAATAGAATTTTTCTGCACAGGAAAATATACGCGTGTAAAATATTAGAATAAAAACAAAAATAAAAAAAAAACCAAATAGGCAATTGTCTAATAAAACAAAAGAAATAAGCCTAATAAATATAAGTAAAGTTTTTTTTTTTTTAAAAAAAAAATCAAGACTTATTTAAAGATGGACTGAAAGGAATAAAAATAGTATTTTTTTAAAAGTGAAATAATATATATTTTACAAAGACTTGAGGGGCACTTAATTAAGATTCCTTGGTAATATATCGATAAGTTAAGTACTGTATATAGCTTCTTACTTATATATGGGATCAAAAGAAGTATGAATGCTTTGAACTTTTATAAGTTAGATAATATTTTACATTTGAAAAAAAAATTAGAAATTTGCATACCTTTTGTTCCATTTTTAAATAAAAGATATATTTAAGAATGCTTTTTAATTATATTTAATTGCTTTTTGTGTGGAAATGTATGACTAAAAAACAATTACGTGAGCTATAAAAACTGAGACACTTAAAAGTTTCAAATTTCATATATATTTTTTTTATTTTGCTATTAAAGAACAGGGAGTGCTTTGATAATTACGTGGTTGTATTATTCATGAGAATTTAACACGTTGAAAAATTGAATTTTAAAATAGAATAACCAAATGTAGCACGCCACAGAGAAAAATACATGCATTTCTGTTTTTCTCAAAATATAGTTTCTTAGGGAGGTACATTTTCCTTAAAATATGTTTTATCTGTATAACTAATATTTTTTCCCGTTATGAAATCAGATTATTTCTTATACAGTATAATTTTTTCTAATAAAAAAAAAATCGCATATTTTAAGTATTTCACAATATTTATATAAAATTTAAGGGAAATCCCAAAGTTCACAATTTTATAAAATGTAATTAAATTTGATTTTTCAAATTATAATTCTGTTCATTGCATAGAAGTTTGTGCTTATAAGTTCTCTTCAATTTCTGAAATTAAAAATGCAATACATTCTATGCAAGATCTACTTAAAGGTTAAGTACACGACTTTCAAAATTCGAATACAGATGTATTGATTATTCATGCATCACTACTTACATGTGTAAAAATGCGATTTCTTTGCATCTATGGATACATAAGAACACAATTATCTCAATACCAAGATATAATTTCCATCGCTTTTAATTTTGTGAGTATTATTTAAATTTAGCGTAAGAGAAGCTCATTTTTCGTTATCGAAGGCGTCTCAGTTACCTCAAGTGAGATTCTCAAGAGATTTAAGAGAATTAAAAGTGACTTCTTTTTTCAGAGTTAAAAAAAGTGTAACAAATTGAAGCACTTAAAGTCAGAAAGATTACTTATTCTACGAACATCATTCACTAACCTAACACTGCAATACGATATACATTTCTAATTAAACATGTGAATATTTTTGCTTCTAAAATACAATGATAAATGAAAAGAGTTTTAGCTATCACTAAACTAAAAGTATATTCAGTTTTTTTAAAAAACAAAACTCACGGAACCTAAAGTAAAAGTTCCCAATCTACCCGTGAGATGGATGGATGGAATGACGTTTACCTGTTTGAGGAATCCCAGTTCACAATCGTCCGTTCTCTTGGCATCGCTGTGCGTGTGAAAGAATCTCGGGCAGCCCCGCTCGGCGTACAGCCTCCAGTCGAACAGAATCAACGGACAAAGCCGTGTCAGGCCATCCAAGGCCATAACCATTTTGGTCCGCTTCCTTCGACCAATGTCACCTCATCACTCGTCGATGGCAAACTTGTCACACACTCTCGATTCCAAAGGGAGAGTTTATTTCTGCATCCCTGACACGAGGGAGGGTAGAGTGAATCTGATATCGCGTGGCTTTTTGGAATGGCTGTTCCGTCAAGTGATGCTAATGGAGACGAGGAGTCCTTTATTAATGTCACAAACTACGATTTCTTTGCTCACTAGATTTCTTCCAGTTATTTTCAGTTCAGTTATCAGTGGGGCTGGTTACTCATTGATTCGATTCACAAAGTTTGGTAGTAAAGTTTATTTTTACACTTTTTAAACAGCAAGTACTTCGAATGTAAGTGTCAAATAACAGAATCCTGCCAATAGGGGGCAAGTTTCAGGCAAAAATGTCCAATGTTCGCATTCAAATTGATCTTCCGAAACATCACAGAGTTTTCCGCTTTAAGCACTGAGTGCAGAGGAGTTGAGTGTTCGATACCATTCACATGTTTCCAAGTTGAGGCATAGAAAGTAACTATGTGTCAGTATTAATACTTTTTTTTAGTTGCTAATGATATCAGTTTTACAAGAATAACGAGATGTTTATTCTTAATAGCCTCAGGATTCGAATGTAGTAAAATAATTGTAGATGAAGTCTCAATATAAATGCTTCTGCTAATTTTAATGACGCTTGCATATGAACTAACGAGAGTTACCGAAATTCATCACATCCACATGAAGACAAATCAGAATTCTTTCTTAGTTTCCGAGATGTTTTTTTACAGTATAAAAATATCTTACTATACGAAGTGAATGTTTGCTAGGTAAATGTTACAAGAGATATATTTAAAACGATGCACTGTATATGGTGGAATGAATTATTTCGCTACAACACCCTAGAAGTAATGAGAATTTGGGCTTTCTGACCTGCGGCTAACTTCAAGAACGGCAAAACACAGATGAGATTCAGAAATATTAACCATTAAAATAGACTATGAAAAGTGGGAAACAGTTAATATATTTTACACACAACATTGATCCCTCAGACGCTAACACTTAATCAAACTCTAAAAAACACAAATACAATTACAATATAAATTTTATACAAAATATTAGTTTTTGTGAACAGTACTCAAATAAGGGCTCTTGTATAGATCACAGCTCTCCTCCATCACTCGCGCCAGACGCTTTCGTAGAGAAAACGCATGAAAGCTTCGAAAACATTCCAAACTATACAACTTGTTGAGGAAGGAAATTCGAGAGAAAAAAAAATGTTCCGATGTAGAGACTAGAAGAAATATTCTTTTATGTAGTAAAATAATCTATTTGATTTTTTTTTTAAATATCTGATCGTTTGATTTCACTATATATTTCTAAACTATATAACTATTTTGTTTCATCTTTATAGATCACCTCTTCTTCGGAAAAAAAAAATCACTGGTATAAATTTTCCCTTGGTTGTGAATGGGGATCGAATCGCACGAAGAGAAGAAGAAAAATGCATGAAATAAAAGAACGCGCTGTTTTCCTCGTCGCATCAAAATAAATCCACTTCTAAATGTTTTCTCGCTCAGAATCCGCGTGTCGGTATCGCATCACAAATCCGCATTCCGATCCGAATCCGGGAGTGAGTTATTATCCGCATCTGCTCGGGATCCCTCTCTCCATTTGTGACGTCACAGGAGACAGACACAGACCAAAAATATCCTGTTCCTCCGAAGAGCAAGTCACTCCTTCCCGCATCCACGGGCGACCACGGACTGGGGAGAGGACGGCTCCCCCCTTTAAGTGACGTCACGAGGAACGCAATCCACGCAGTGGTGACATCACGGGACGGATGCGCGCGCACGCAGATTCCAGCGAATCGATGACCTTTTTCGTTTATGTTGTTGCAGCGCATAATCACCTGTGTCCACAATCACCTTTCGGAAGGGACGGTAAAAAAAAAAAAAAAGAGGAATAAGTGGATTGTGCCTGCGACCGTAACCGCGACACACGAAGTGATTTATTGTATTTCCATATTATCTCGCTACGGATAAATTGAAACTGGGAGATGCGTTGGAATTTGTGGTTTCGGAAATATGCCGCTAGTTTTGATTAGTCTCTCCCCCCAACCTTTTTCTCCCGTACACAGTACAAAAATGGAATTTTATTTTCTAGTTTTTCTTTTGGGTGAAAGAGCATTAAGAACCTCAAAATGAAGAGGTTCGGTCAAAAACTGCATAGCGAAATGGCGTTTTTTTTTTTTTTTTTTTTTTTTTTTTAATTTTTTTTTTTTTTTTTTTTTTATTTTTTTTCCGTTTTTTTTTTTTTTTTTTTGGAGGGGGGGCAAAGAATTGAAGTTTATTTTTGTTTCTACTCTCTTCCGCCGTCTTAAATTATATGTTAAAGTCTGTACACACTTATATATTCACCCGCATGAAATAATCAATTTAACCTTCAAAGCACTTATTTATTTATGCTATTTAAGGAAATTGTTCGCTGCCAGGTCACGATCCTTCAACGCGGTTACCAACAAATTTTACTAAAATAGGAAACACGAATCTTACTCGGATACTTGGGTCCGAGACGAAGCATAAGTTCGAAATGTGGTCAGCTTCAACCAAGCAGAACAGGATCTTGCAAGATCAATTTATATTCACAGAGGACCGAGTATATTCCGCGCACAATACAATTCCTTCTCATTACTCTCTGCTACTTTTCTATTCACTTCAATAACACTTATACATCCCTTTTTCGCTATCTCTTTTGACTCAAACTCCTTTGCATAATCACGTTTCATTTTGTGGGGTTGAAATTTTATATTTGGCTAAATTAAATCATACAGAGACTTACGAAATGTAAGACCATTTGACTCACTAAAAATGATAGAAAAACGCAGATATCGTTTCAACATGCGAGGGAAACAAATGCTTAGAGTAACATTGGGAAATAACATATTTTAATTGTATAGGGGTATGAATGCAATAAAAACATACTATTCTTTTTACTGAATTAAATTAAGAAATAATTAACAATATGACTGAGGAAATAAAAATAACATAGAAAAGAGCCAAACAATGGTCTGAAAACATTGTTATCGCATTTGCAATAGAGTGTCGGAAAAAAAAGCTCGGTGTGATCAATTTGAAAATATTGGGTCTACTTTTAAGTTCTGCTCGTATGTGAAGCGATAGAAAGTAAAACAGTTTTCATTCATTTAATAATATTTATTGTTCGAAATAATTTCTAGGATTGTTCTATAAATATTTCAGATAGGTACCTCGTGAGTTAAGTGAGAAAAATTTGCTTAATCTGCACATCTCTGCTTGCTCGAGAAAAAAAAAACTTTTGTTCTTTTATTTAGTCTCATTTTCTTCGGCATTTGAATTTCAGATTTTTAGCTCTCTGTTCTAAAGCTATAACTGTATGTGATCATTAAACCCAACCCAATGTCCTAAGCCAACTTTATTTCCTTTTTCCTTCCATTTGATGGATTTTCAATTTTCCCCATACTTCTCATTGTCTTGTTAGGTCACTTTAGCTCTAAATAATCTATTATGTAGGTTTTGTTTTTTATATTACTCTAAAAACTTTTTAATATTATAATCACTTACATTTCAAATTATTTTGTTCTTTCTTTGCTTTGTTTTGTGTATTTTTAATGGAATGTATTTTATCGCTTTGCTTAATGTACTTAATTTGCTTAACCGAATCCTCATAAGCAGTTCCTTGCTTGTTCGAAACAAAAAAAGAAAAAGAAACCTTCTTGGATAGGATTCTAATTGGTCAGGAAACGTGGGCTTGCCCACGAAAACACCGTAAGGAAAAGAGTCTGCCGTGAGACCGGACTATCTGTCCCCTCCCCCTCTAAACCGAGTTTGAGCCTGAGTCAGAGGATTCCGTGTGTAGGGTTGGAAGTCCGATACCAGCTTTTAAACCTAATGAAAGGTTTCATTCGGAGAGTCAGCAATGGGATGATTTTAATAAAGTTCTCGAATAAAAGAGGGATATTCCATACGAAGTCTATCGCATCGCATTCTGATAATGCCACACCCTATGCTGCCATGACAAGGAATCAGAAAATCGCGGATCTAGATTGGAAAATTCTGTCGCTTCCTCTCCTATCTCCTCGGATTATCACCTGTTGGTCTCCCCACAAAACTTTTGGAAGCGGAAAAAAAAAAAAAATCAGAAGTGAAGCTGATGTGAATCAAGTACTATCAGAGTTCTTCGCCTCAAAAAGTGGTGAGTTTTTTCAAAAATATTTGAAAATTGTCATCACACTGGCGAGAAGTCACCACCGAAATGTACTGACGGAAATTACATTATTCAATGAGCATTATTTTGAGTACGAAAAAAATTATTTTCTTCCTACTGCACAATCTGACAGAATTTTCTGGTTGATCTAATATAATCTCATTCCTTATACTTTAAATATTTCAAAGTACTCGTGAAAGATTGAACATCAAAGCAGATTATCTACTCCTTTGGATCAAGCTGACAATGTTATGTTTTTTCTTCTTGCAGCTGTGCTCGAAGAGAAATTTTGCAAAACACCGTAACGATTTGTAACGGGCTTCTCCCGCGCATTTCCTTTCACAAGTATCCTTTCGGAACTCTGTATGACGTTATTTGCGAGCCTTTGACCACGAATGAACAGTGACTTACGTCAATATGCATTGCAATGTTGAAATACAATGAATAAGAGTGATAAGCGATATTGAGGTGGTTATCAAACTACGAATAGTTCTTCGCCTTTTAGAGTCGGGACATTAAACGACAGTCTTTTTCGACTCACCTTTAAAACTGTTCAGAGGAGTAACATTTTCTGAGAATCTTTTGTTGAGATCACGTTGCGGTTTCTGCTGTATATTCGAAGTACTTGATTTTTTTGGATCCATTGAAGAATTGAATCAATATCGGTTCGATTTTCCTCTGATGATTTTTCTTCCGGAACCATTATTGAGTTGTGACGCTTCAAATTAATGATGATTACTTATTAAAGTCACGTTTAGAAGCAACACGAAAACGAGAATTCGTAATTTTGAAACTTGGTCCTGAACGGGCACCTCCCTCTCCAAACTTCCACTCGATGGAAACAACACTTCCATTAACTCGCAGTTATGACCCCTCGACTATCACAGCCTTACTCACTTTTGAAAACTATAACATGAGGTAAATTAAATAACATCTCCAAATCAAAAGAAAATTGAATTTTAAAAACTAGTTGGATTTCAATCTATTTTGCTTCAGAGTTACATGACGCTATTGGCGATGGATCTCCTATTCTTCAATAATGGTCAACAGACGAGGAAAACATGCGAGACCTCACTCTCATTGAGTTACACACCCTATGAGTGAGGACTTTCATGGCCAGAGCATTCGGCAGCCTTCCTTAATAATGAGTGAAAACTAGGGTTCAGGGAGCCCAATCTGAATATGATGCACCACACCATGTCTGACTGGGATGACTTGCACCATTGACTGCCACCAGTCAATGGTGCAAGAGCCACATGTGGCAATGCTGCACCTAACAAGGTGTAATGGTGGTCTAGACGTATGAAGAAACGGAAAACTGGAAAAGTAGTTTAACAAGAAGGAGGGCCGAAAATAGAGAAGGATCGCTAGGGGATACAGTAGGAATACAGTAGTTGCCTATAGATGACAAGCCATTGATGGGTTTCGGCTGTGAATCTAGACGAACGAAAGGTGCAGTAGAGCTGATAAGGTATCCCGAGGATGGGGCACCCATATTTACCAAAGGTGGTAAACCCCTTAAAATGAAAAGATCACTAGGTAAAAGGCAGCGGGGCAATGAATTTTAAGTGGAATCAGGAGTTCACAATTAGACTTGAGCATTTTCAACCACTTCTTGTCCACTAGGCTGCAGAGGCTCATTAAAGTATTAAATTAGCTGGATGTTATCTACTATTTTTCATGCCAAACAAGCTTCCTTTAAAAAAATCCCATGCAAATCTTTCTTCTGTTCGACTATTCTGTCTGAAAATCCTCATCGGAAGAACGAAGCTTGTATTCCAGGTGATCGCCACAACACACAAATTTAACACATTTTATTTGTGTGGGAAAAAGAAGAAAAGTTGGATTTTACACTTAAAAAAGGATGAAAATTATCCTATGCAAGGCCTCGTAAAGGATATATTAGCCACAAAAGTGTTAACTTTTTAAAAAAATTAGTTATTAAAGTTCTCAATTAAACATTAGAATTAAAGCAAACGATGATATGACACGGAGACTGGAAACTTTATTTATTCACTCACTCATCCTCTCACTCCCTCATTCCTGCATTCATTCACTTATTTATTCACTCATTCATTCCTTTATTAGAGATTGGCCAGAAGAGATAGTCGTAAAACACTACGTTTTGGAAAGTGAGCTTTTGACTAAAACTCCAGTCCCTCGGGTGGCTAATTAAAACCCAACCGAATTAATTTAAATTCATTGCAAATGCCGAAAGGTTAAATTAGAAACATTGAAACAGAAATCTGCTATTTTAAAAATAAAATAAACGAATTCGTATTTTTAATTTTTAAATTTGTCTATTTAAAACGGAATACCGTCATTACGATTCTAAATAATTTATCGATACTTAATACAATGAGGACTTATTTAGTAGAAATTGTTTTTCATCAAGTTACGGAGACAACATGTTCCTATCTGTTTTTTTCGGTGAAAACTTAGTTAATCTCTTATAATCCCCATTTAATGAGCAGTTCCTTATTAATAGCTCGGGCATTTTTTCAGCGAGTGTTGGTGGAGAGGAAGTGAGCTTTCTCCTTCCGACATTTTAATCATCTCCCGAGAGTGCACCTTTCCGCGGAATGATCAACAGGGCGCATGCGCCGACCGATTTATCACAATAGGAAAACAAAATCATAATACTTTTGATAGTTTTTTCTCCTTAATCAAATAAAAACGACAGCAACGCAAATGAAGAGGAAAAATAAACAGATAAAAAAAAAACCTTCCGATGTCCACCATTTAAAAGATCATAAAGGAGAATTCCTACTCTTGTCTTAAGAACATTTCATCTTTCATGTATGTGCTCTCGAACATTTCTTTCATCCTATTCGGGGATGTGGTAGCTGGGTGGTCATAAGTTCATGTCCAGCGCTTTTTCGATCGAGTCATGGTGCGAGTGACAGTAGAGTTTAATGTCACGAGAGCCAAATCTTGATAAGCAGTCATTTGCTTAAAATACAAGCGTAAAAAAGATGAGATGAATGGGTGAATGTTGGTTGACAAAGGAGAGAGTTTAAAACACGAAAATAGAGAAGGATCCTTTAGGTATCCAGGTGAGGCGTCATCCCTATTTATCAAAGACAGTTAACCCCCCGAGAAAGGAAAATAGTGCTTCGGGAGGGGTTCGAACCCTGATGCTACTGAGTACCTGTGAACTTCGAGTTGGTGTTTAATTACTCACCCCCTTTTTTCTTTTAACAGCGAACTGTTTTTTTTTTTTTCTAATCACACGGCAGAACAACATTATTCAGCGTCGGCGCATGCGCTAACAACATGATTTTCGAGAATCTGGTATACTTTTCACAAAATCTTCTTCGCCCATGATATTTTTGCGCACTGTGAAATGAGGCTATTTCCTATAAAGCAAATGTAATCCCCCCCCCTAAAAACACAAGTATTGCACAATAATTGTATAGAAATTGAAGAAAAAATGAATCATCCATACAATTTTCAAATTTTTTCATTAAATTTAATTTTTGAAATTCTAATTATGTTCGGCGTACAGAGATCTAGGCTTACAAGAATTCTGAAATTTTTAAATTTATAAATTCGTTTAAATGTCTCCGAGTTGGATCTAGTAAAGGTGAGTACGCGACTTGCAAATGTAAGCACAGCTTTTGATTATGACTGGATCCTACGTCATTACTTATGTCTAAAACTATAGGATTTTCTTTACACAAATTGCTACACGAATATGCAGATATCCCATTGTTCAAATACGACTTCTATTGCTTTCAAAATTGAAGGTTATTTAAACTTGGCATGGGATGCGCTCCTTGTCGAAGACGTCGCGCTTACTTTGGCGTAGAGAGAGAATGATTGGTTGTGGGTTACGAACAGGAGTTGATGCTTCCCTGCAACGTGTCTCTTATCAGGGAAAAGGTGGGTTTACAGAGATGGCACCAGTTTTACAAAAGAGAGTTTAAAACGCGAAGAAAGTTCCGGACTTTTCGTGAATTTCCGGTATGTCGTTATAGTATAAACACGTCAAGAGCTACAGTCGAGGGATGAGTCCTTAGGAGGTCTATGTACGGAATCAGTTTGTCTGTGGGGTCTTCTATCTCAACCGATCGGGGAATTATGGCCGAGGGAATCTGCTGGAGGTTCGGCCCGAATCTAGCGGAACTGACGGAGTCTGTCTTTGGAGAGTGTTGCGGAGATCGATCGGAGGATCGAATGAAGCTGTCGGCACTTGAAGTGGAGCGTAATTTGCAAAGAAGCAGCGTGCATCTTCTGGGAATTGTCGGATCCTGCCCTGGAAGTGCCGATTATTACTGCCGTGGCTGTCCGCAGTGAGGAGTGGTTGCTGAAATAATTTTGACTGTTCGGAAAAGTGTCCTTTGTTTCTGTGTCGCTGTGTATTTGTGTACTTTTACTGTCTAAGCTGTATGTTGTTCTAAAGACTTACGGATGAAGAATAATTTATCGTTACACTCTGAGTTGGTATTGATTTTGACGCACATCCCAGAGAGAAGAATTCCCCCCCCCGTAACAATATGTAGAGGAATCAAACACGCGACTCAACTGAAGCCTCTACGGCCACGAGGTCAATAGCTTGGCCATTTGTCCACTGTGGCCTAGTTTTAAGTAGCGGTTTTCTAGAAAACTGGACCGTCATCTAGCGGGCGCAGTGGGTCTTTAAAGCATTCTCTATGTAAACCACATGTTTCCTAAAGAGCGTTGAATGCGAAGAAACAACGTTTTAGTGACATCATCCGCAGCAATATTGCGGTCACCAGATGATGGAACTGGTTTCTTAGTAGCTTTAGCCCCCCCGTGTTAAAAACATTGTTTCAAGCTCCTCGAGTACATTCAAACATCCTGTTTCGTATTTCTTCGACAAGAGAATCGCCCTCATTCACACGCATAGAATATTAAGATATTAATTTCTCTAAAAATATGCAATATTTTAAAACATTTAAACATCCGAAAAGTGATCTTTGTTCATATTCTTCTGAAATTCTTTAAGACAAATAAAGTTTCAGAATAATATCGCTGCAAACATCCTAATTACACATTACTTATTCCCCAAAAATGGTTTCCGAACGCATTTCGTATCTATTAAGAGAAATTTTATTCTAAAAGCTAAACGTTTCATACGCTAATATAAAGTTACAGAAAATTATTTTAACCAATTCTTTCGCCTTTAGTTTTTCGTAGGTTTCATAACGAGAGGGAGAAAATGTCGGGTCCTGGACTAAATAAATCAGACGCAAAGTACTCGACTACACCCTTTATTTCCTCCGTTACGTAATCCGAGATTCGCTAGAATGTGGAAAAGGAATGGGAAGTTGTCAGGACACGGAGTTGCTAGGTGATAGGGCGGCCAAACAAAAAAGATCAACTTTTCCGCTCGTGCGTTATTCAACCCGACCCACATACCTACAGGAAATTAGAGATGATTTTGTTTCGCGCACAGATGGGGGTCACTTCTTGTTTTTGGAATATTCTAATTGACATCTAAGAAGAGATGCGTAATTGTGTTTTCATTAGTATTCCTGGGAGGCTCTTTTCTATTGGTGGAACGGTCGCACGTGACCTGACTTCCATGCGGGGTAAGTTATCGAGACAGATTAGGACTTCATTTGTATCCAAGGGATTGCATTTATTTCTTATTAAGAAACACTTTCTGTGCGGGTTATGGAATTCTCTTTTTTTACTCTGCCTTCTCGTTAGATTAAATGATCGTATTATTTCAGAATTTAAATGAGACCCATCGTGCATGTTTCATGAGGTACGTGCTGCCAACTCTTTAAAGAGAAAGAAAAAAATTAGAAGGCAGATTTATTTCATTCCTTCATCATGAGTCAATGCTTTTAAAATGTAAATCATATACAACATTGTGCAAATTTTATCAGTAATGCGCTTACATATGTTTATATAAGGTATACCGTGGCCATGGTCGCGAACTCGCGGTCGGCGTTGTCTCTCTTCAGTCGTGGGCTCGAGCTCTGATGCCATTAAAAATCCCCCGTGTAGCGGGAATAATGCAAGTTAAATCTGATCGAAGTTCCAAATCCTCTAGTTGGCGTGGTTTGGAAGTTTGGTGAGGGAGGTGTTGCAGCTCAAGTGTCGTCCTCGTCCCTCGAATGAGGCTGAAAACGATGAGGTCCGCGGACAATAGCCGTCGTGTTGCTTCTGACTGAGATGTTAAGAAATAACTCTATCAATAAACATTACGTATACACCATTTTTGAAGAGAAAAAGGTGTAAATATATTTTCCATAGAACTCTTTTAATTGCAAAGGATCACGTTATGATTCTAAATGTGTTTATTAAAAACTTTTTAGCCTCTTTTTACATCAGTCGTATTCTTGGGGGAGAGTTTCCGTTGCAGCGCCTGTAGGTTTCTGAGTAGAAACGATGCAGACCCAGAATTAAGTTGACATCTGTTACTTTGTTGATATGCACCCCACATGTCCAACTTGCGGTCAATGAATATCTCTGCGGCCATTGTAACAGCAAGTAACAATTTGTTTTCTAAAAATGCCGTAGCTCAGTCATTAAAGGCTTCAATTATGCATAATTATTGAGGAGGAACAACAACATTCCCTTCTACATAGTGACGAGTCGGGTTGAATTGGCTTTCATCCACCAGTAGCAGAGAATAATTTGGAAGCCACCTTTAGTCAACATCCAATATTCTGCTTTTGGAGTAAGTAAATTAACTTTATGCTCATTAACTCACGAAGTTATTCCGTTAAGTTAATTTTCTTCATGAAACATCGATTTTTTCAATTTTGTTTGAAATCACGAGAAAAAACACTCTTTCTGTGAAAGAGAACGAAGTAAATAGGAAAAAATACTATCGTATCTACAAAGAATTCGATCCCCATGATTTTTATTTGTTAGAAAAAAGCCTGTAGCTGGAAATGAGCTTACTTGAGTACACTCACTAACAACAAGCCTTTTCACTTACGCGGTGTCCTTTCACTTCTTGCTCTTTCTGTCATCTTTGCTATGTGGTTTCGAGTCGCCCCTCACCTTTCCTAGAAATGTTTCAAACATGGTGATGAGGCGATTTGCAACGTTTTTATAAAATGAAATCTCACTTGAGGTTTCATTTGAAGAGGAGTATTTTGATCAGATGTAACTGAAAATTTTATTTGAATTTTTTCGATTGTTGAGAATTTCATGGCACGTGGTTTAGATCTATTATTGTAAGCAATAAAGTGTTTAACGAGGGTAAAACGAGAGCGTCTATTTCTATTATTTTCAATACAGAGTAGCTTTTAATTTTGTGAACTATTTAAAATTTTATTATTAGTATTTATTTTTATGTCAATTCTTACTTGTCAGTTTATCATAGATATCGACCCTAAAAATCTTACGTTTTTACTCCATAATTTCAACAATTTGATAAATATTAATGGGGAACAGAATCTTTAATGATTTTTTTAAGAATTGTTCTACTGAAAAACTGTGTTGCTGCCGAACATTTTTGGAATTTTTTCCTTAGTTAAATGACGGAGGTTATATACTGATCCGCCATTTTGCAAAATCCATAGGTACTTTTCCGTAAGCGGCACACAGGCGATAAATATAGCACGTTCTTATTTCTTTACTTTATGTACTTTAGGCTTATGAAGAAAATTATTCTAAAGAAAGGGATCCATTTTTCACAAAAATGAGCTTTTATAAAAATAATTATCCTTTCATTTAAAATTATTCTCCTCAAAAACTTAAGATATATAAGCTATTTTATTTTTGGAAGTCTTTATATGAATCGGATTTGTTGAGTCGTTGCCAAAACTAAGAAATAGATGGTGGCAAAATTTGAGCCATATAAATGAAATAAAATCAAAACGCATGCTATGAGATAAAGATAAAATACCGCAGATAATATGGATATAAAAATAATAATTGAAAAAGAATACTAATTTAGTATTCTACATTTTGGGTGTTTTGAATACAACTCTTATGCAAAAAAAAAAAGCGTTCACGTCAGAAACCAAAAATCCGAATTTTCCTTCTTTAAATTCCCATTCACTTAATGGAATGTTTGGATGCGTATCTTCATCACTTTCGATTTCTATACTACAATTTATGTCCTCTTTGTACACAAAATAATTTTTTTTTAAAAAAAGATTATGACTTATTTTACGGAATTTGAATTTTTTTGGATTGGTTTTAGTGACACAATAATATTAATAAACATTGAAGGACAAAAGCACCCATGCTTTCTGTTATCTAGACGGAGAAAAGGATAAAAATTAATTTATCAAGAAAGAGAGACGAAAAAAGAGAAGGATCTCAAGGGTAACCCGGGGGAACGTCCCCCATGTTCACTAAAGATGGTAAATCCTATGAGAAAAGAATTACTGGAATACTTGGGTTCACGATGCTCGAACAAACCCGAGGAAGGTAAGCCTCTGAGGGTACCCATTATTCCTAATCGATGGATTGATTAGTCCCTCCGAGACACAACGCGAGGCCTTTGAGCGACAGACTTCACATTTTGAGCGGCAGTCAAGTGACGAAGACGAAACATGAGCTGGAACCCCCTTCTTCGAACTACCATATCACGTCACGAGACCTTGACCAGATGCGCCAAACCCTGTACAGGATGCGGCTTTCGTGTCATCGAACCTTCTGTTCGACGGAAACAACGCTGATCACGAGTTCGTGACGAGGACCCCTAGGCAACCGCGACCACTCCATTATTCAGAAATACAATATTTTAGAGGGAAAAGTTTCGGAAAAGATGAGGACTCGAATATTGCCACCCCGGTGGACACTCGGTTTTCGATTGTCGATAACAAGCTAAATAAAACTCACGAAATCTTCAATAACTGTATGAAAATGTATTTTGTAATTTTTTCTCGGAAATTTCTTGGAAAGATTGATTCAACAAAGCGGAAAGCTGGTCTTGTAATTCAGGATAAGAAATACGTACAAACCAAGTTCTTAAGGGCGTGATTGAAGCCACAACACATCGAAATGTCTCTCCTCCACATGATCGTCAAAAATGTAAAAGAACCGTCACTCAAACCGAAAAGCGCAGATGTTCGATTTGGAACAATGGACTCTGCACCTGTGTTTGAAACTCGCGATTTGACAGAGCATTGAAAAGGCTTCGCATCCACCTGAATGCGAACTCTTGGGCGACTAATAGTTTTCGAGACTTTGGGGAATTGAGTTATTTTTGAGAAATACAATTCCTGGATGGCAGGATGCCAGAAGGCGTATAGGGAATAGTCTGACGTCATTTCGGTTGCGGATTTCTGTGAATGATACTCCTTTCTACCTTCTAATTCGCGCGGCAAAAATATTTTTTAAAGGCCTGTTGAAAAGTATTTTTTTTAATCTGAAATTCACTGTTATTAAAATAACGAGAAATGAAAATTTATTCCACTTACATTTATTTACTGCTCTACGTCATATAAAAAAATATATATCCTCTAAGCTCAAATCTCATCGTCTTAGCATTTACAGCGAAAAGGCATCTGGGAAAAAATGGAAATTTCTATTCCATAAGTCATCGGGAATTTCCTGTTTTTTTACCTAGAGCAGTTGGAGTGAGCTGCTTTAGACATGCTATAGGCCATGACTATTTACAGAGCCACCTGTATGGAATTGGACTCACGAGCACGGATGTTTGTCCTCTTTGCGACCATGACTGAAGAGTACCTCAGCTTATACCCCGCCGTCCTCATTGTTTTTAACTCTTCATCTTTGTGTGTCAGGGACAACGTTTTTGCTGACTGCTTGTATCGTTCTTCACTGTATTGGGCTGCTCATCAACTTATGACTGAAAGGTCGGAGATGGGCATAGGATAAAAAAATTTATTTACTGTTAATTATTTAAATTCCTTATTGTGTATTTAGATTTTTTAAAGTTTTATTATCGTCGTATTGTGAAGCAACACGAGGGCTATTAGCGACGGATCTCGTCATTTAAATCACTTTTTATATCTGCAAGATAAGCATCAACAAACACCTTTTTCTTGTCATATACAAGAAAACTATTATCGTAAAATGAAACAAAAAATCGCCAACCAACCCAATCATTATTTCACCTCTGTTATGGGCACCGATTAACATCACACAGGTTGCCAACTTTTTTAGCCTAACATCTAGTCAAAAGAGAAAATACTCACCAACTTCTATTGAGAAAAAACACACAAACTCCATTTCTTGATATTAATAATTTAGCAGTGAGTTTTTATATTCTTACGAGGGTCGTTTCTTTTCAACCTCCGATCGAACTGCTTAACAACCAGACAAACGGTAGGAGGTGAGAATGCGTAATGGAAAGCTGCGCAACTCTCTAATTATAACCTCTGTTATTATTGACACAATCTCATGTTGGGATGCAAATACAGGTGGCGCAATGGATGCTCGCCATCGTGGATCCCGCCAAACGTGAGTTGCTTAGAGTTAATCACTTTCTTCAAGCGGAATAACGCAGTCGAAATTCACCAAACAATTAGTCGAGTACAGAAGATAACTTTATGAGTGATGGTGTTGTGCGTTAATGGTGTAGACAATTTAAAGACGGGCAGACCAACGTTTACGATGAAGGAGGGACAAGAATGTAAGTCTGCTCAAACAAACATTCGACAACAGGAAGGTTACGGATTTTTGGGACCGAAAAGGTGCCTTGCTTGTTGAGTTCATTGAATCGGGGACTACGATCAATGCAGCTGTTTATTGTCAAACCTTACGAGGACTGCGGAGAGCGATTTAAAACAAAAGAACAGGAATGGAGCATCGAAACAAAGTGCAAATCTATCTCACATCACTGGCGGCAACGTTTCACGATGAAGGGATCGGAGAGCTCCTTCCACCGAAATGAAAAATGCCTGAGTCTTCACGGTGATTATATTGAAAAGCAACATTATTTGTACATAACTTTTGGTAACAAATTCGTTTGGTTCTGTACTCTTGTCTTTTATTTATAGTCCATTGGAGGTTGAAAAAAGAAACGGAGTTCCTCATATTGAAATTTTGTATGTTTTTTCGTAAATAAAAACTAAGTAGAGTGAAGGTATCTTTTCATGAGTGGATATTTTGGATTTCATGAGTGGATGAACACTATATTCGGTCAAGGTTCCAAGTCCTCTCAAAGAAGGGGTGTGGGAAAATTTGGTGAAGGAAGAACTCAGGTGTCGTCCTCGTCATGTGACCGAGGTTGAAAATGTTGAGGTATGTCATTAATAGGTATCGTGCTGCTTTTCAGGGTGACTTTCATAAACAGTTACAATCACACATAATTGCTTTCTTTAGTCTTAAATTTCCGCACTAACACAAAACACTTTTAAATCAAACTTTTTTTAAAGAGGGACTAAAGATATAAAAAATAATTTCATTTTTAATATAAAATAATATGTAATTTATGAAAGCTTGAGGCGCGTTCATACTTCTTTAAATCTTATAAATAACCAAGTAGCAACGGTACTTAATGGATCGGTCATTCACTAGATATATTAATTAAGCGCTCAATATTTTATAAATTATGCATTATTTATAAAAGCATTAAAGCAATGTGTAAGTAAAATTATACCTTTTTGTCCATTTGTAAATGAAAGCTTGATTAAAAATATTTTTTTACTTATATTTGTTTTATTTAAAATATTCACTGTCAGTGATAAGTTACAGAAATAGCTTCGCAAGCTATAGCACGCTTAGAATTCTTAGGGACCTTTAAACTGTGTATAATTATTAAGAATTTTTTAATATTTTGTGTCTTTTTACATTTAAAAATGTTTTTATACCTTTTAGTTCGTCTTTAAATAAAAGTTTGACTTAAAAATGTTTTTTGTTCGTCTTTTTTTTAATTGGTTGGCCATCCAATTCCATTGAAAGTTAAATTCAGCTTCGTTAACTCCTCGGGAATCAGCGGAACAAAGCAAGGACGCTCTCAGACAGCGCAGGGAAACAAAAGTCTCAACGCAAAGGCACGCGGGGCCCCTTCGGAGCGGACATCGATTATCCCACGGCGTCGCATCCTGCGCAGGAGGACGGTAAAGGTCAGAGGGCAGGCGGGAAACAGACCGAGTCCCCAGGAATGTTTTCCTTCTGCTGTAGAATATCTTGCGACGGATTTCCCGATCCCAGCCTTTATGAACCCTGTTTTTTAAGTTCGTTGAATGACAAACATTTTTATTTTTACTCCACGTTCGTTCATAATTTATTTTTACTTTTTTTCTGTGGCTTGTTCAGGACACTTTTGCATGTCTTTGCTGACATCGTAAGAAGGCGTGATTCACAAGAAAGCATATGAATCCTTTCCAAGGGCGGGAGAAATCTACTCACCGCCCATTAAAATACGCGCACGTTATGAGAAAGCAACGAGCAAAGCAAGTCGTGTAAGATACATTTGCACAGCTAAGTGCTGATCCCTGCTTTTTGAAATTTCATGATAATGTGCTGAAATCCTTAATTTCATTTTCATCTATTTTACATTTAAAATGAAAATCATAAAATATATATGATTTACAATTCCTTTATCAGATTTTGTAAAAATAATGCTGATAAACATGTAATATTTGAATTGCCCCTAATGGACTCGGTAAACATACTACCCCCCCCTTCCGAAAAAAAAGTCTTAGAAATCAAATTAGTTTTTATCTAATGAGCAAAATGAATTTTTTATCTTAATCCAAGCCGAAAAATGTTTTAATATGTCCTTACTATAGAAAAAAGTGCCCCATATAAGGTCAAGCATCCAGTGCGTTCGGAAAAATATGGTGAAAAGAAATAGGCTTCCTCTATGTTTGGACATGCATCATTGTTTTTACGCCCTGGTTATTTGAAGCATAATAATTTTGGACTAACTACCTTTATAATTACAAGGCTTAAATTTATGTGTTTCCGTTCTGATATGAATCAAACCTTTTATAAATCATTATTATTCTTGTCCAAACTCGCTTCATAAGCGTCTATTTTGGAATAGTTTGTTTTTAGAAAACGTGAAGAGTTCGGACTAGGAGAGCAGAAAAAAGAACGTTTTCTGTTTTATTGCGAATCCGAAAACAAATGAAAGTTTTGACTTGTTTTGTAATAAATATGTATAAAAACATTCTTAACTCAAACTTTTATTTAAAGATGGTTTAAAAGGTATCGAAGTAATTACTTTTAATGTAAAGTAATTTATAAAAGCTTGAGGCGCTCTGCTTAGAGATACTTGAGTAATGAAAGTTACATTAAAAGTACCATAGGTATTCACTAATAGATCAGATCAGAAGAAGCCTCCAATCTTTTATGAAATACATATTATTTTATATTTTAAAGATTTTTTTTCTATTTCTTAGACCTTTTTTATATTTCAAAAGGCTTAGTTGTACCTTATCAAAATGAACTTAGTTCAAAAATGCTTTTTTTTTTTTTAAAAAAAAATTATATTTCTTTAATTTTTTTAGCCTGGAAATTTAAGACTAACACATCAATCAATAACTCCCGAGACTAACCCAGAGATGGCGCTCGTAGTAAACCAGTAACCAAGTCTTTCTAGAGTACTAACCTTTGCTTGAAACGTGTCAAAATTTTAAGTCGATCGGACCAGAAACAGCTGAGTTATCGAGGTTGGAGTAAAGTCGTTTTGTAGTTTGTTTAAGAAATGGAAAAAACCGAGTTTCGTGTTCTGATAAAACATTGTTTTTTAATGGGTAAAAACACCGTGCAAGCGAAACAATGGATTGAAAAATGTTACCCGGACTCTTGTCCATCAAAAGCAACGATTTGTCGGTGGTTTGCCGAGTTTAAACGTGGTCGTACCGACACAAATGACGCGGAACGTTCTGGTAGACCTGTGGAAGCCGTTACACCGGAAAATGTGAGTGAAGTGACAAATATTATAACGAAAGATCGTAAAGTGAAGCTCCGTGAGATTGCTGAGATGACACAGATATCATATGGAAGTGTATTTACTATCCTTTATGAAAAAGGGTTTTTCCAAGTGGGTGCCGCGATTGCTTTCGATGGAACAAAAACAGCAACGAGTCGATGATTCAGAAAGCTGTTTATCGCTATTTACTCGCAACTAAAAAGATTTCTTGCGAAAAAAAAAAAAAATGGGGGTGGGGGGTGGGGGAAGATTTGGAAAAGCGTTGGAACGATTGTATCCCCCTAAAAGGTGATTAACAAAAGGTGTTGTGTTGATGAATAAAAAAAAATTTTGCAAAAAAAATGTTGTTTTCAATGTTAGGCTCGGGAGTTATTGATTGATGTGTTATAATAACACGGATAAAAAACGAATTTTTTAAACATGGGTATTCTTTCAAACTTCACACTTCGCGTAACATAATTTTTTATAACTTAAAATTTTGCGAGGGGATCGTTTAATTTGCTGGTTTCAATATTCAACTGTTTCACGTTGTAAACAATTGGAAAAAAAGTAAAGAAGAAAGTTCTATGCAAACATTTTGAAAAGAACACATTTAGCCGCCCGAGGTGCACTTCATTTACAATTATTATTAAATTACTTAATTAAATATAAGAATAAAAGTAAACGATGAAATATCGAGAAAGGGACAATAGTAAACTTTTCCGATATTAAAATTAAAGGAAACGATACATTATTAAATGGAATATATTTAAGCTAAATGTATTTCAAATTGAAACAAACGATAATAATTTGAAAAGTGATCTGGTACGCCAAAAGTGATGCACCTGAAACAATAACTGCTTAGGTGGCTAACTATGAGTAAAATTTAATTCTTTGAATAATTAATTAATTGTTTTAATCAATTAATTTTTATTAATTTTAAATCATCGTATCGCCCTCCGAAACAATTGTGTATGGAACATTTCAGCTCAATTGAGTGCTTTAAAATGTGAGAAAAAAGCTTTTGATCCACACATAGTTACAATGTGATTAGAAGAAAACCCATTAATAATAAGCAGTTGCGTCAGCTAAGCGTTTGGGCAAAATTTCAATCCAACTGGACATTGTTGAGTGCAAGTTCTGGCCCTCTTTCAGTTTTTGAACATTGCTCCCTGACTTTTTGAACATACCATAGTATAATACTGTCCTCGGAATTATAACATTTCAGTCTGATTGGATTATAGGAAGTGGGTTAAAATTCGAGAACAAATTTTGAACCGTTCGGACATAACTTTTCCCAGAGAGAAAAGCCATTAAAGATGCTGGAGAGATACGAGTCTCTGGAATGAATATTTTGGGAATCATCGATGTGAAACCTGTTGAACATGCTTTGAGCAGCGCCCGTGATGTGGTATTATAGGTTCCATCGAGAGAGGATTTTTAATTAATAAAGTTTTTGATTTGTATGATTTTCTTGAATTCCTGCGAACTTTGGTTCTAGGGTTCATATATATATATATATATATAATTTTCTTCTTTTTTGGTATTTGTGTTTTGAAAAAAAAAGTATTTATCAAAAATTTTTTTTCATTTTTTTTATTTGCAGTTTTATAATTCATAATTTAATTTTAATTCTCCATCGTCGTGCAAACTGAGCTTGTGTGCAAAATTTCTACGTTCTAGTTCTTCTGGAATTGAGTGAAACATTGATGAGAAAATTGTGCCAACTTGATACATAACGCAATAAAAGTGTTGGTAAAAACGCCTCAAAACGCCTTTGGACATGATTTATTGAATTGCGATATTCAGTCGTTCAGCAGCTGGTTACTTTCAAACCACCTCAAAATATTCTTTAATATTTATGTTTAGTGACGGTTAGGTCCCCACAGTGATTCGAAATGGTTAAGGTAAGAGATAAATTTATTTCAAACTCATTCATTTGTGGAAAGTTTCTATAGGATAACTGATTAAAAAACAGTTCGATTTCAAAGTGACGTAGGCTTGACTTGAAAAAACATACATGTAATTTATCAAAAAGTATCAGTACCATAGGATATTCATGTCATCTACGTTTTAGCATTACTTGTATTTAATTTTTCTTAGTCATCAGGAGGAAAAAACTTTTTTTTTAATAGAAAGATATTTTCATTTTGGTAAAAAAAAAATAAAGAAAAATTCTACCAGTTTTGCATTATTTGTAACGTCAAAAGCTTAAAATAAAAATAAAAAAAATCCTAGTTCTTATATTTCTAAACTTATAAATTTAAGAAATATTAATGTTTATTAATAAATGTTCAGACACTCTTTTCATAACGCATTTGAAGACGGAGAATGTTTAAAAGGAAAAAAAAAAGACTCGCGAATGAACGGCAGACTCACCTCCGAGGATGTCAGGTAGATGCGTGAATCGGTGCTCTCTACGGAAGCTCTCGGCAGAAGGGGAGTGTTCTCTCCCCTGGCGGCAAGGTGAGGAGGCTGCCGAGTGGATCCAGGTAAGGGGAGTGTGCTTGACTTTGGACCGCTCGTCGTAGACCCTGCAACGAAACGCGCTTTTAGGATTGCACTGCATTTAAAGCAATCTGAAAACAGAGCTGAATTTGGCGGGAAGGAGAGCACAATTCTGAGGATTCTCCTTCCGCAGGGATGAGGGTCAGGTGCCGTCTCTCGATGGTCCGGAAAAGAAACAAAATTTTCACCTCCAATCATCAAAAATTAACATCTGTTTTCGGGTTTTAAGTTCATAATAAGCAAAAGGATGCAAATCTAAGTAAATGTAGCCTGGCGATTGGGATTGTTCCAGGTTTCACTTTGTTTTTTCTATCTACATATAGGTTGAGAGACGAGCATTACGAGAGGTGACAAAATTAATAGGATTTTGTATGGAATATATTGACAGAACAGGTCCCAGACACATAATACTATTACTTATTCTATTACGTGAAACAACGCCCACCCCTACTTCGAACAGGTCGTTGTAGATATTGTTTGAATCAGCATCGTTCTGATGCTTGAAGAGTGCAGTTAACAATATATCTCCCGAGGCATAATTTCAGTGTTCTAATTTTTCCACTACACGGCGCATAGTTATCTTCCCTTAAACAGCATGGCGATCTTTGGGAAAGTCAGGATTCGAACCCACAGCTCAATTCCAATGTCACCCGCTGTTAAGCTTTTTCCTTCCATTGTATGAAATGAGCTCAATCGTAACTTTTCCTTCAACCAACGTTTTGAGGACTAATATTGTGTGAATTGAAAATCCTCCCAATGATTAAAACGTGATTTATGTAGATTAGACTGAGTCATATGTAACGAACAGAATCGAAGAAATGCATATATAAACATTGAAGCATTTAATGTGTTGGTTGTGTAGTCTAGTATATGAGGATCAAGTGAAACATCTTTATCAGACCTTCGTTGAGTAAGGAACTTTAGAAAGGGTCAAGGACTGGAACCCTCGTTTTCGATTTTTCTAAGGGCTCATACCAGATTTTTTTTTTGTTTCGGTTAGAGAAAAATAAAATTTTCGTTCTATGAGTTAAAACAGACATCTATACGGACTAATTACTACACATAAAGTAGGTTACGGATTCTATATTGATTATTTGTTGGCAAAATTACTTGGTTATCTTCATCAGTTGGCTCTCCATTTTGCGTGTTACACACGGGCAATGAAACGATGCAATAAGGCTTTAGGTACACCCTCAACAGCTTGAAATGAAAGAGTATTTTCTTTTTAAAAAAAAGCGAAACAAAGTTTATTTTTCATACCTTGTTTTCTTAATTTATTTAATTTTATTATTTTTCTTATCGACTGTAGGGAAAACTGCAACTATGAGAAATGCTTCGACAATAATCCAATCTATTTGATGATCGGTTTTTCCAAGTTTTATTTCGTTTTCTTGGCTAAATGCAAAGTTTTATTGAAAGTATAAGGTATTATTTCACAGTGAGATCTGTGGAGCTTAATGAAGGGCTTATCTGTTTCTAATTAATATGTATTGGAAATACTAATGAGACTCGCATTCAAATTGTTCATTACAAAGGCGACCGGATGAATTTTTAAAATACGAATAAGTATAAAAATGTTCTTTGCAAGGTACGCATGAATTAATAAAGAGTATTTCGTAAGCTTCTATTAGAGTTTCATCAATAAAATGATTATTTATAGTTTGGAAAACATTTTTAGGTTGAGAGAGGAGTATTCATCTCAACAAAATTGCTGGGATGTTACCAATTCGTTGCCTTCTAGATTGCGATTTTTTGTTAAGAACAATCGATTATTTATCAGACGATAAGATTTGTCTTGATTATTTTGTAGCGATTAGAAAGCCTGCTCCCCGATGGACATTTCTAAGACATTGGTTGAATATAACAACTCCCTTTATAAAATATGTAAATCGGAGTTACTCTACAAACGTAGGCGTAGTGAATGAGGTAATGATTAGGAAGGAGGGAGATTCAAGGGGAGATCCATCGAAGGCTCGATCAGACAACAAGGGATCATGCGATAGAAAGAACCGATGCTGTGACGCGAGCTTACTTTAAGAATAATTCAGATAAGGTACTACAGAATTTATCAAAATGAATCATCCGATTTGAGAATGTTATATTTTCATAAATATAATCAGAGAATGATAAGTAACACATGAATGCAAACGGAAAACATGGAAATTTTTTTTACAAATATTCTATATATCACTTCCTTTAGTTACACGTATAACGTCACTTCGATTTGTAAATTCCCGCCAAAAACTTTTTAAAGTGTCAGTGGTAATGAATTGTACAGCAGCAGAAACCCGTTGTTTAAGATCAAATAAACTTGTTGGTAATGGTGGCGCGTACACTTTACTTTTACAAACCCCGAAAGGAAGAAACAGCATGGGGCCATATCAGGTGACTTAAGTGGAAAGCAGTGTAACATCGAAGTCAACTGCAACCAATCCGACCGAAAGCTTTGAAAACAGCTCGGTGAAAGCTTCTAAAACAGCTTTCGTGAAGAGCCTCACGAAGAACACAGAATAGATGCATTCGCATGTATTGTTCTCAATTTATTAAACTTTTATGGGTTTTTTGTGTTTACTCATCATTCCGTGTCGTTTATTTCTGAAAACATGGTATTTTGAAATCGGATGATTCATTTTGAACAACCGTGTACATCGTTGAGAATGCGTGAGGGTTTGCTCTAACAGACGCAATAAATAACTCGAGTGTTTGTCATCCTATCAAGAAAATAATAAATTGGACTTTCTGTTTATTTGACTATTTACTTTGCGACGTCATTTATGCTTCACATAAGTGCAAGTGTGGCGTCTTCCTATCATTTTCCTCGACGGAGAGTATTTAAAAGTTCAATAATTCTTCAGTGAAAGTCAAAGTATCAGATGTTCCCGCTCTTTTTCTTGGGACCGAATGAATTTAATTACAAGCACTGACAGAGCGAGACACCATCATCCTCTCGCACGAGAAGATTCAGGTAGGTAGTTCGTGAGCTAGCGACGCAAAATTCACACACATCAACTACGACTACTCACTATTAATCGCTAACCTCTAACTACTCATTTCTTACTTCTAACCTTATCTATATTTAATTTGGTTTGGCGCATATAAATGTTTTTCTTCAATTTAATTCGTTACATTTCTTTAGCTCATCTAATTTGTGTAGATTACATTTCATTGGGTCGAGGTTTTATTTTATGCAATCCACTTTATAAATAGCCCCCGAGGTTAGCGAAGAAAAAGATCGCCGATATTCCATTGTTGCACAATAGTCTAGAAGAAGGAGGAAAACTCACTTGCGTTGGCAAAGGCTCTGCTTCCCTCTGGCTCGTCGTGCGACTGCAGCGCCTGCTCTTCTTTGCGGACCTCTTCAAGTTCCACGTGAACCTCTCGCATTAAAGCAACTGTCAACGGAAAGAAAGCAAATGAAAAGGAATCTTTTATATCCAAAAAGTAATTAGAAGAGAAATCATTTTTTGTACTTTGGTACTTCTTAGCTTTATGTTAAAAATGGGAACACTTACGAGTTAAAATAACCGCGTTTTAATTAAGAAAAATAAAGCGCTGTATTTCTCGTAGGGGAGATATAAGAAAAATACTCACACGCTCTGAATGCTTCGTAACAATGAATACGATGTTTGCGCAGCATCGCTAACAAGGGGAGGGTACGACCTGAGAAATTCAGTTGATGATGGTAGGTTTGTAATAAACTTAAAGGGTGTTGATAGTAGTACGACGCACTACCCAACTTATTCCTAGAAAAACCAGTAAAGAGTCAGGAAACAGCACGTCTTCGAAAGAATGTTTTCGAATAAACGCAAATTTTGCCAACAAATGCATATTTTATCACCTTATGCGGCTTCTAAGTTACAAAAACACCCAAGTTTTGCTAATGTATTGATTTTACTGTCAAAAGAGCATTTTGTACCTACATAGGCAAAAAATAAGACGATCTGCAAACACGATAATTAAAAATATAAAAAGAGAATTGACATTTTGTAAATTGAATATTACAGAAAATAACCTTATCTAGGGAATAAACTATTATTTTGAAAATGTTGTCCTTACGTAGGAAGTTATGGTAAGTTCGAGATCAGAACCCTGCAACTTTCTTTAAAAGTCGTTGTAATTTTTTCTTTATTGCAATATAAAAAAATCTCGTACGCAGTGTAAAATCTCAGAAATAGACTTTTCCAGAGGTGTTCCGAGGAACCCTAGGATTCCCAGGGACTTTTACAAGGGTTCCGCAAGAGATCATTGTTTGCTTCATCAAAGAGCCAAAATTTGAGTAAAATTTTAATTTTCATAAAAGATCGAATTCTTAAAGATAGTTTACTTGTAAAAATAAAAATAAAAAAAAAAAAAAAAAATACATATTTTATGGATAAAACAAAATCTTAAATGTTGTACATGTCACGTGCTTCAAATACATTAATCGAGATACATTAGGTCACATATTAGTCTCCATTGTTTGGCTCAGGTAAAGTGAAATTGACACCACTCATTTAAAATTGAAATTTTGGGCTGATTGCGTGTTGAAAGATAACTTTGAATGCTCTCCTAATATGCATAATATTACAGTAGATGGTGACGCTAATCCGGAAAAAAATGTAAAAATTTGGTTCGATCTAATATTTATGAGATCTGCAAAAAAACATTTCTTGAACACTTTCTTGTTCAAAAAGAAAAAAATTATTTTGGATCCAAATCTTTCTCCAGACTATGACACCTCCTAACTTCCGATAAAAGAAAGAGGGAAACAAACTGATGTTATTGACCGATACTCAATTGAAATTAAATTTTAGTCAAGTTGATATTATGCGTTATTGGATTGACATCAGAAAAGAATATCTTGAAATTGCCAAAAGAGCTGCGATACATCTAAAGTCATATGTTTCGACCCATGCAAGCGAAAAATCTTTCTCTCCAACCCTGCTACAGAAACAGATTGGGTGCAAAAGATTTATTAAATTGCAGATTTCAACAAATATTCTAGACGTAAAATTACTTTGTAATAAAAGACAGTCACAGCCAAGTCATTAAAATTTTTCTTTTTATTAATTTATTGCGATTCAAAATATTGTTGCTTTAGTTTATTATTCATAGAATATATTTTAAGAAAGGAAAAAACACAACCATTAGCGACCTTACTATTCCGTATCTTATTAAAACGTTTCTATTGCAATAAAATAGAGATGCGACAATAATTTTGTAAGCTTCAGTTGGATTAAAAGCTTTGATATGCTATTTTTTCCCTTCCTTCAAGAAAATGGTAAGCTCAAAGGTTGAATACCTCTGGTCTATTCTATGTGAAACCCACACGTGCATAGAGCCTTTCAAGTATTATTAAACTTCTCAGTTGTAACTCAGCTTCTAAATAAAATTGAAACAAAACTCAAAGAGTCTTAAAGATAAAATATTGAATTTTAATATGAGATCAAAAACAAATAATTCGAGATAAAAACCAACGTTTTTATATGGTAGCAAAGTTTACTAAGAAAATAATTTGGAGGTATTTTGCTAAATGTGGCTACCCTGATTCGGTTTGCGGACTTAATATTGCTAAAAAAAAAATCATGCAAGTTTGGTACTTCAATTTTTTGAAATCGTGCCAAGTGGTTGGCTAAGCTGCATTATTAAAGAAAATGGTATGTAAACTTATTATAAATGCCTAAAGTGATTGTGGGTGAGTAAAACGATTCGGTTTCAGGCTCTAGCCTGAGGGGGAAGTTGAAGTTAAATTAACGATCGAAGATTGATGACACACACACACACACATATTTTACACAGGTAAATACATAAAACGTTTTGATAGTAAGTGTTTTGGTCTGAAAATTGTGTTTTGAAGATGCATAGTGATTTTTTGATTCCATTGTCCTTGTCGCCGTCTGGTCGGGTTTCTGTCTTTCTTTGGAACTTTGGCTGAGATTGGCGGCTAAATGCGTATGTTGTTGCATATTTTTGAGTAAAATATATGTATACGTATTTAATTATTAATTCAATTTAATTGAAAAATATAATAATATCTGAAAACATTTTGCTGTTATCGATCATTAACTCTCTGAAACTATGAATCATTATCTGTTTCTTCTATTTTAACTGTCATTAACATTGCCTCTGTATTATTTTGTCTCATTAAGTATCGCCTATCTTTAAAGAACTCCGGTACTGGCCGACCCAGGCTGCTAACGAGGAAGGAAAATGGCGTAATAATCAACTGACCATCTGCCACGATAGAAAACGTTTAATACTGAATGAACTTTCTTTCTTGAAAAACCGCTGTGGTAAGGCAACAATATTCACCGTGGAATTAATAAAGGAAAGGTACGAAATGCGGGTGAGAATCTACGATTTGTCTTTTATCGCGGGTTGAGCTTTCGCTTTACTGTCGGCTGCTGATCTGTCAAATCCATGGCTTGACCCCCCGCCGGTGTCGGTCATTCCTTCGGTTCATGGTCTGGTACGGTCCACTGGCTGGCTATATTTATTGAAACGTCGAAGTTATCTTTCAACGCGATTTAAATATTCTGTCGATTCAATATTTCAATGTCTCGACCAAGCATGACGACATACGAACGTGTTTTTTTTTTGACACCTGGTAGTACGCTCAAACAACATTCTTGCGAACTAAGAGATCCACAAGGCCTCTGAAAGTTATTTCACTGCGCCGCGAAAAGATTTTTTTTTTTTTTTT
>BMAW01071313.1:303028-323763 GCA_019974015.1 Nephila pilipes | reverse complement strand
CACACACACACACACCAAGTGAAATACATAAAAACGTTTCAAAATAATAGATATTTTGATCAAAAATTGTGTTTTGAAGGTCACCTGAAGCTCTGTTCCTTTTCAGGTCCAAACAATCATGTCGGCCATCTGATCCGGGTTTTTTTTCGCAACTGCTTTAAGAACTTGTTTTAAATTGAATTAATAAACTAAATACGTATATTGTTACATATTTTGAAATAAAATATATTAATTTTAACTTAAGGTTTGTTAACTCAATTTAGTTTTATGAATAAAAAATATTTATGATTTCATCGACAATACATTCAGGTTATTAATTTTTATTTAAAAATTCTTTCACTTTTAAAACAATGGAAGAAAAAAAAAATCAAAGGCAGGGATCGAACCCCACCTATTAAACTGTGCCGAGATATTGTTCGGAATTGAAACTCAACTGATATCTAAGCTACGCTTAAAACTTTTAACTCCTTATTCTAGGGCTAGTAAGTGTAGTTTACTACTTTCCAAAGTGGACACCCTTTAAGATGTTCTACAGACCTACCATCCCTAAATGAAACTCCAAGACGTGTCCTCCCCCTGTAAAATAAATCAGTAACCTGGAGGGGCATCGGTCAGTTAGTGGCTGATCATTGGGAAGTAAATACCAGGGTGCGCTGAAACATTTTCGACATTATCATGAAAATGGCGTCAATAAAAGCTACACAAAGGAAAGATGAGTTGGACGAGGACTCTGCACCCCTATGTAACTACCGCGAAACTTTGGCAACTGAATTTAAACGTGGATCCCCGCTTGGAAGGCGATGAATGTTCGGGACATCAAAAAACTGCAACCACTGAGGATAACATCCCTATAATTCACCGAATGGTATACGATCATTGAATTAAAAAGAGATAGATATCATAGGCTATGAATATGTCCAAAGAATTTGTTTGTCACATATTAAATCAAGATTTAGGCAAGAGAAAGCTGTCCGCTCGTTGAGTGCCGCATTTGCTCACGCGAGACTAAAAACGTGTTCGAATAAACATTTCCAACACTCTGTCAACGTAGTTTAGGCGTATTAAATCAGAGTTTCGGCACCGATTAATTACTGCTAATGAAACTTGGATTCACCACTATACGCCCAAAACAAAAATATAGTCAAAACAGAAGACTGCGAAGGGGGAATCTGCCCCATCCCCGAGAGAAAGAACTGCTTTATTACCCTCCTTACCATATATAGCCCCAATCAAGATCTTTTTGTTCCTTAATCTAAAATTCGCGCTCGGAGGATAGAGAACTTTGTCAAATGAGGAGGCCTTCGTAAACTATTATTTTGCAAAGAAAGACACGGAGTACTCTTTGGCCGGATTAAATAAACGAGAACATCACTGGGAGAAATGTGTGGACTTACAAGGAAACTACGTGGAAAAATGAAAGTAAACTTAAAGAAAAAATGTCTCGTACCTTTTTTAGGTTGGAAACCTTTCAGATCACTCTCGTAATAGGAGTGACGTAAGAGTATTATAACACAAATGTTAAAATGGTAGTTTTTAAGCTGGAGACCAGGAATAATAGGCAACGACATGGTATGAAGATGGCTCTTTACTAATGGTCAAAAGAAGCATTAACGCCTCTTCACAGGGCCATCCATTTCACAGAGCTATTGCAACCAGTTTTGAAACTAAACTATTAGAAATTGGTTTCGCCGTTTTGAAATATATGTTCTCAGACCAAGGGAATATGCAGCGGGATTAGTAATTCCCCATAAAATTGGGAGGCACAAGTGCACCTCAGTTGAGGATTAATACATCTTCAGAGGCGACTCCTGATCTAATGTATGAAAGGTGGCCAAAAAGTAAGAGTATTCAGCCTCTGAGGCTCGAATAGATTTTTAAAAAAATTTGGGTGCAAACCCTCAAATCTTAGAAGTAGAGTGCATGCTCATTTATTTATGTCGAGAACTCTTGTTGAATCTCGTGTAGAAATGAGTGTCTCCAATCAGTTGAGAGTTATGTTGCCATCTTGTTTCTTCTCGCAAAAGGAAACATGCCATTTCTGATTATGAATGAAATAAAATTTGTTTATGGGGATGATGTCATGTACCGTAACATTGTTTACGAGTGGCATCGTGAGTGTAAAGCCGAGAGAACAAAATCAAAATCGTTGTCCGAAAAATCATGGTCTCTGTATTTTGGGGTCATGAAGCGATTCTCATCATTGAATGTTTGCCCCAGGGGGAAAGCAATGAATGCAGAGTGGGGCTGAGAAACTGTAGAAAATTACCGAGGGCAACACGAAACAAAAAAAAAGAGATATGAGAGTGAAGGGAGCGTGTTTGTTGCATGACAATGAAGTCTCTACTGAGCCGATGCCTCAAAGCAACGCTCGAGCTCATTAGGTTGGGACATTCTCAACCAACCCTCATACAGTCTTGATCTGGCACCTTTTGATTCTTATGCTTTCATTTCTCTAAGTTTTTTTTCAGGTAGAAACAGTTTTTCAACCACCGATGAGGTCCAGAGTGTCTTGTATTGGACAAAATCTTGGGACAAGAATTGTGCGTTGCTTGAACTGATAAATTGTGTTGATTCAGACAGAAACAACTGCTGGAATCATGAATGGGATAGCGAGAGAGTTCCCTTTTCCTTTTTATATTAACCTCATTGATTCTTAAGAGGAAATCATATCCCTTTCTAAAGCAGATTTCTTCCTCGAAATCACTGGTCATACTGATAAATTGGTGTTCACACACAAACGGCCGATAAGCACAGATTCAAACAAGCAGAAACTCACCCTTTTTGGGAAGAGATTTAAAATTGTCTTGTGTTTCTATCTAGTGTTCTTAATTCGAATTATTAATTTAATGTAAAATTATCGGTTAATCGTAGAATTGACATGACTGTCTACCGAAGCTGTTTAACATCGAAGAGTCGGTTGATTGAGCAACACAACTAAAATGTTTTTTTCTTTTTTTAAGCTTTTTATCCGACATTAGATGATGGAAAATGCGTCCGCAGCTAATAATAAATCTACTCACTTGTTTATTTTTTTACCCTTTTAAACAAGTCAAATTTTTGTTTCCCTTTTCAGAAAATGCATCTAAGTATCAATATTTTATTATTTTTTCTATTTAGGTGCTATTCGATTTCTTTCCCCCTAAATAGTTCATTGATTGGATAGGCAAATCGCCCTTTTTATGAGCTAAATAGTCAAAATATTGTAATGAAACATAATGTGAAATTTTGCTCAAACAATAGAATTAAGAAAATTGGATAAATTTACATTGCAGAAAGGAAGGAGAATTGTCTTCAGCACAAATCATGAATTAATGACGTAACTGTTTACAGACGACTGAACCCCTCTTTTATGAACATAAATGATCACTTACCCACATTTTCCATACTCTGTGTCAACAAGGCTTCGAAGGTATGAAGGCTATAGCTCTCCGCATCGAGTCCACGTGCCAGCGCGTTCCTCAGATGCATCTCGTACTCCATGAGTAGTTTGCTGGTGGGGGAGTTGGCCGCCGAGGGGGCGCCCCTCTTGAAAGGCCTCCCCTCCGCCCGCTTCTTCTCCTTGGGCTTGACTTCCTCCTCCTCCTCGGGCAGCACCTCATCGTCTGAGCTCAGGAAGGGCACGTCGCTGTTGTCGTTGCTCGTGCTTGGGGTGGTCGCGTAGCACAGGTTATCATACAATAGGTTGTCGGAAGGGGGAGACCTCTCCCTATCCGGCACGTCCAGCTTCTTGCCGCCGGATGCCTTCTTCTTAGTGCTGGACTTTCCCTGCTTGGAAGAGGAGGCTGGTTTCGCACTCTTAGAGGAGGGTGCCTCCTTGGAGGACGCCTTGGCTCCACTGGGAGCCCCCCTTGAGCTTTTCCCACGTTTGGGAGGGGGCTCCGGTTTCGGTGGAGGTTTGGGTGGTTTGAGCTTGTCCTCTGGCGACGGGGTGGTTGGCGGTTTTTTGGGGGCGTCCGGTGTGACGGCTGAGGCGGCGTTGACGTTGTCTGTGCTCTTGCTCTTGTTCCCCTCTCTGATGTCCTGGCTGGACGCCTTGCGGAGGATGGCCCCCATCCCCATACCGTAGTCAACGCTCTTGGCGTCTTCCGCGCCCATGGACGCCGCCTGGGCGAACTTGGCGCGGGCGAGTTCAGTGCGAGACAGAGTGGCCGTTTCCCGCTGACCTGGAAACATAAACACAGCTGAATACAGCACAAGAAAAAGAAACTAAATAGAAAACGATGAATAAAAGGAATTTTGCGTGTAGGACAGAGTTACGATTAATTTTTAATATACACATATGGTGCAACAGATTTTTCAGCAAAAATTTCATTGTGGGACGAAATAAGCGCATTCTTGCATTACCATACAGTTTTGGAGCTAGATGGTGCATTTAAAGTTTCATCAGCAGATAGGAAGTGTAGTTGCGGGATCGTTCATGAAAACCATTGTCTCCAATAAGCCGCGTACAGAAATAACCCGCAGTATCGCCCAGTTTTAATTCATACCCCAGGTATAATTTAAAATTTTTTTAGTTAAAAAATCTTCTCTGTTTAGTCACTCTCCACATTTTTGCATTTTTTTTCCTGCGTTTCTTGACCTTCGAAGGCCGTTACATTAGAACTCGGCAGATTGGACTCTCCGAGTTACTTCAAATAATAGTTTCCTGAAACTAAGCGATTCAACAAAAACATTTGCGTGCGTAATGTAAAAAAATTTAACGTACTTAATTATTATGTACGTAAAGATCCATAAATAGGTAGAATATATTTTATCCATATGTGTTGGAGATATTTTGCAGTAATAATTAAGACTTTACGATATGCCCTCGTAAGTAGGGTGTCCAGAAAATAATAACAGGTTTTAAAGGGTTTTAGCAACGGAGCAAAGCCTTGTAGAGAGATCAATTATACTTAAATTCATTAAACCGCAGCCCAGTATTCTTACGAGGGTAGAAGACTTCGAAGTGTGCTCCCTTAAACACCCTACAGACTTGAAGACTAATATTATCTTTTTCCTTTTATGGTAGGGAACACTGACACATGTTAGATGAAACAGCTTCGATCACCTTTCTTTTAAATGGTCACGTGTTTCTTCACGTTTCCGTCATACGTGGTAGGCATGAATGGATCCATTGTTTTATCAAGGCAACAGTACGCCTTCGAAGAAAAGTTTTTGAATTAAGGTAAATTTTGTCTACTAATGCATATTTTATGACCTAATGGGTTTTCAAAATTAAAAAAAAAAAACACCCAAGAAAAGTTTTGTTAATGTATTGATTTTACCGTGGAAAGGGCATTTTATACAAATATAAGCAAAAAATAAGACTTTCAGCAAAACATGGTATATCTCGAAAGAAAATGAATGTATTGAAATTTGTTTTGATTGAATATAAATAAACATTATTTTAGTAATAGACTATTTTTTTTGATAATATAGCCCTTGCATAGGGGACTATGACGCACGAGTTGTGACGTTGGGCTCTATCGCGATTTCCCCTTCAATTAACCCTGGGGACTTTGGATTGTTTAAATTAAGACCTCCTTCTAATAAAATGAAACATGGTTCTCGCCTATTACACTGAAGTTACGAAGTGTAATGAATAGACTTGATCAAATGTGCGTATAAGCTGCGAATAATTTATTAAATTAGGATTGGAAGTTAGTTCATGATAGTGAGTAAAAGCGAGATATTTAAGCTAGCCGTTCTTAATCTTATAAGTGACGAAAAATTTAAGCAAGGGGTTCAACAATCGAACCTTCTCTTTCAGCTATTCTATTCACTTGAACCTGAGTGAAATAAATGAAACTATTACTACAAACGACAATTCGGGAGCTTTTAGGTAAGAATTTATTGTGATACGAATTTAAGCTGTAATGCTTAATTAAAATATATTGATTTGCTTCCTCTTTCTTCCTTTTCATCTTACTGCTTAACTTAGTGACTGTATTATTAAACTTACAATGGACAGTAAATCAATGGTCAAAGTCACAATCGCAAGTACCACCAGAGTGACAGTATAACGTGCAGTGCGCTATTGGACGAATCAGAGTTACGGTCATCCCTTCTTCTTTTTTTTTGCTGTAAAAACAATATCTCCTCTGATATGTTAGAAGAATTGGCAGCACGACAAATACCAGAGTATTCCGCTTTTCATTTATATGGCTTTCCTTCACGAGTGGAAAGTTTCTCTCCAACCTGATGCGTGGTTAAAACATCTACAATGCTTTGAACCGACTATAGAACTACTTGAAACCTTCTGTCATTGTGCACCCATTGGATAACGGGATTAGAGCTTTTTCCTCTTCTAAGCATCATAAAACAGGAGTTTCCCAACAAATAAAAACAAGGAATAAATAAAAGTCTCAGACCTGTAATAAAAATGTTTCATCTGAACATATAATATATATGCATGTTTAACGCGAGTAAATACGTACAATAATAAAAAAAAATAATTTGGTTTTATTTTCTGTAAGGTTTCCTACCTGCTTTGGCAGAATTTTCTTTGCACCAAATTTTAATTGGCACTAAACAAAAATGAAATAAATACCTTTTTTTAACTATTTGATTTAATATTATCTAAAACATGAAAAATATTGCAAAACAATCGAGCATGCAGTCAAAATGAGGTTCAATAAGCGCCAAGTTAACAAAACCAAAAGAAAGAAAGCCAGAAAACACAATTCAGGGCACAAGATGTTATAAAAAATTGCCAATTTCTGACATCCTTTGGCGAATTATGGTTTCAAGGAATAGCCCGAATACACATTCAAAATCAGACATAAACCATTAATTTAGAAGCAGATGATTACAAATTTATATAAAGACTCATACACAGTGTATTCAAAAAGTTCCGAGACTGATCGCGCACAGACCATGTAACCCAGAGGATTTATCAGGTTGAATAAACAGTTTTACACCAAAAAATTTATTTTTAAATGTTAAATAGATATAAAAAGAGCAAAATTAATGAAGATAGTTATCTTCGTTCAAATTCACAATTATCTACGAATGCTTGGCCAACTTTTTAATCCTTTCAGCGAAGAACCGTGGCGTACGTGAGTCCAGAAAGAGATGGATCTCATTTATGTCCTTCTCATTTGAATTGAAGACAGCGCCATCAAATCCGAAGGGGTCAGATGATGACTGGGTAGTATGACGGAAGTTGCATCAAATCCCACTTTGGTTTGAAGAAGGTCTAACTGGTCAACATGCGGCTGGGGGTTATCTTTATGAAAGAGAACCACCTTCCTTCTGAGCTCGTTTCTTCGTTTTCCGAGAAAGGCATCGCATTGTTTAGAATGTTGCTGTATATTACACTGATAATAGTCTGTCAACCTTTTCCGGTACTCGTAGTTGGTAATTCCGCTACAATCAAACCAGATACAGAGAAGCAAGAACCTTCTTATTAGTTAGGACTCGTCTTACAATCGAACCTACCGATTCCCCGGTCTGGACCACCCTCCTTCATGGCTTGTATTTTGTTGTAGCATACCCATTTTTCGTCACGATTCCGTCCAGAATTGTCTCTTTCTTTTGATCTTTTCGCAGAGCCAAACGGGCCGCTCTTCTGTTTCCCTTGTCTTCAGCAGTTAACTTGTGAAGCATCGTAAATGTTAAATTTATGCGTTTTAGAGCTATAACTATTGTTTTTTGGCAAGTGTCGACGCAAAGCTGAAACCAAATCGTTTAGCATAAATAGTATCAATGCCTAAACTTTATGCATTTTTGGTGACATTCAGTCGCATTAAGTTTGTTACGAAACTCATAGTGCATAATAATTCTGTTCTGTTGATGTGATAGCTCCATTTTAAACATTTTTTTTGACATTCAATAAAATACATTTTTAACAAACTACATAGTCGAGTAGATTCAATTTTCGGATTTCGAATGCAAAATTTCATTTGTGGAAACAACCATAGGAATGACAGCTGTTGGCGAGGAAGCATCTCCCATGGGTGGAAACCATTTTACTCAACCTGATATTTCTATTTGAAATTACCCTTTTATCTAATTACAGCTCAACTCAACACTTGGAACGAGAGTACTGGACCGTCTTCTGAGGCGCCTCCACTCTGAATTCCCATATCATAGTCGCTACTCATTCCAATGTTCCATCTCCTCTATAGACTCGTACCGCTGTCCCTTCATCTTCAACTCAGAACAAAAGACCGAAGCTCTGGGGAGTACGAGGGTGGTTCATTAGCAAAATATTAGTTCTGGCCAAATTATGCAACACGAGAATTGACTAGTGAAGCAGTGCATTGTTGTGCAAGATGCATCAATTTCCACTGTTCAACGAATCTGCATCATATGCATCACAGAAGGAGATTTCAAATGTTTTTGTAGAATGCTTCAGGGGAATTCCAACCACGATATTCTGCTGCTCAATCGCAGAGGTTTCATCTTTTCGACGGGAACATGAACGACCTAATCTCTTATCGTCTTTTCTCTTCCAGCACACGAAACTCACTCAAATACTCGGGAATGATTTTTAGCATCGCTTCCATATGTCTATTTAATCATTCAATACACTTCCATGTACAAGTTTCGAAGTCGAAGTTAATCACAAATAAACGCAGCCTCCTAATACACTCATATAAAAAATTTTGCTACATCATTCCTCCCGGATTTATAGAGATAGTTCCATTTGTATTTTCTTACGAGTACGTCGCCAAGAACTTTGTGAATACACTGTACAAGAGAATGACGTTTGCTGAGGGCTCTTTTTCTCGAATGTAAACAAGAGTCCACCCTGGATGCCTATCGCGACTCACCTATGGTGGAGAGGTTGACATCGCTGCGCGTCTGCTTGACCGCGTTCGGTATGGGCGTGGACCTCCTGAGCGAGGCTGACACGTTGTCGTAGACGGACTGGCTGGAGGGGTGGTTGGAGAGGCGGCCGTACTCCCTGCTCTGGCTCCGCGGCAGCGTGGTGGGCAAGGAGCCCGCAGCCACAGAGGCGGCGTACCGCGCCCGCCCGTTCTTCGCCCGCTGCATCTGCTCGATGGTCATGGCGCACGTGCACCGGGGCTCGCGACCGCCCTTCGACGGGGAGCTCGGAGTGGACTGGGGCACGCGCTTGCCGGCCTTCACTTTCAGTTGCTGCAACGAAAGAAATGAAATGACTTCAGCCAAGGTTATCAGAAAGGACATCAAATATTTTTACACAAAAATATTTATAAAATATCGATTTACACATTTCAAAAGGAAGCAAAATCAGTTCTTATCTGTACTACCATGTTTATTAAGACTCAAAAGCTCTAAAGTCTCAATAGACTGACAGACCTTGCTATATTTAGTATTCATGGTTGTTTCCGTAAAGTCGTAGGTTCGAGTTCTGTTGCCGCCGTGTAGTCGGGCTTCTGTGCGTAAATCCATTGAGGCTCCGAGTGCTTAGTGAAGTGGTGTAGAAGTATGGAGAGGAACTCAGTTGTGGCCCTCTCACTTTTTACAGAGGCTCAAAATAGCGAGATCCATAGCACAGCTCATGTTTTTCGTGTTGCTTTTAAACGAGCCGTTAATAAACAATTAACAAAAAAAAAAAAAAAAAAAATCAAATCGCTAATTTTGATGATGATGCAGATTTTGGAACTCTTTTGAAAGTTATTCGTACATATATGTAAACAACATTAACCATTCGATACAGTGTCGGTGACTCCGGTAGAGTAGTTACCCTCATTCAATCCATGAGGGTAACTACTCCAGCAAGGACGATAGATAGTTTCCTGTTGCTATTTTAAAGTTGTCATTCCTCTGAGAAATGAATTTGTTTTAAAAAGATTTTCGCATTAACAAGGAAATTCATTATGCCTTTGTAAACTAGATTAACTGAGGTTTTTGGAACAAAAGAAGGCAACTAGCAAATGAACAGTGCTTTTGCAGTTGCTATAAGAGAATAAATAAATGCATGAAACTCGTTTTTTCACCATTTTACTTCTTAAGATAGTCAATTCCATTACAGCCATCGTTCTCAGCAAACAAGAATAATTTTTAATTTATAATACAATCGAAATGTTAAGAATATCAATAATGATAAAGGGTACACATTATTCAATATTTTTAAACTGATCTAGATTATGAGCACACAGCAAACGTACAAACTTTTCTATGCATTTCAGAATCAAAACTAATGGTTCAAAAGTCATCGTGAATACGAAACACGAGGAGGTCTCAAAAAGTACAGAGCCTCTGAAGTTGAAACTTTTTTTATTTTATTTAACAAAGTTGGCTGCATTGTGCTAAAGATAAAGGGCACTTGTTTGTCTCCATCGGTCGAATACTCTTGATGTAGTGCAGTGTGGAAGTGAGAGTCTCGATTCCAAATCCTACCAGCTGTGTGTTGAGGGGCGTCATCCGGTTTCTTCTCGCGAAAGGAAATGCGTTGATCCTGATTTTTAACGAAATAAAAACTGTTTATGGGATCGGTGTCATGGACGATCCGTAGCACAGCCGATCTGATGTTTTCGAGTAGAATCGCGATTGTGAAGCTTGTAGAAAAAATATCAAAACCATTGTTTTAACCCAAAAAATTATGACCTTTGCCTTTTGGGATTATTAAGAGATTCACTTCACTGAAATTTTGCTTCCGGGGGAGAGGAAGTAATAATTGCCTATCGGTGTACTGAAAAATAAGGAGGTAGATGTAAAGGGAGATAGTGTGTTTGTTGCATGACAATTACTCAATTTCCACCACCGGGAAACGTCACGAAGCAACACTTGGATTCATTCGGTTGGGACATCGTCAACCAACTCTCTCACAGTCCTGATCTGGCACCTTCCGTTTTTTTTCCACTTCTTTGAAGTTGTTTATAAGTGGCAAAAAGACCACCGATAAGGTCCAGAGGGCCATCAAACAATGGGTCAAATAGAGTCTGGAAATGTTTTCGATAAATGGTTAAGAAAATAGCTCTCAAAATCCATTGTGAAGGAAGGCATCGAAAAGTTTAATATACGCATATTATTTTTGTAAATTTTCTAAGACTATAACCCCGTTTCGATTGGTTGGGTACTCTTATTTTCTGGACGACTATCGAACGTGACAAAGAAAAAGACTGGCAAATGATGCAGCTCTGCACATCTCATGTACGAGACAAGTCTCTCGACGGAGGACTAAAACGCACAATTGTGCCTGTGGATTATGGGTCTATGTGGAAACGCCTTGGACATATTCGTTTTCCTTTACCCATATATATATATTTAAATTTGTACCTTTTTTTCATTGCTTATGAGTTGAGCAGATTTTATAGAGCTTAATCATGCATACTTTTGCTTTGTCATACGTATAGAAACAGAAGGGAAAATTTTGAAGTGGGGGTGGAATTGGGTATATTTTTTGAACCATAGAAATTTGTTCAAGTAAATATAGTGAGTTGAGTTTTGATCCGGTGTAACGTGTGTGATTTAGATCCACTTTTGACCCTTTGGTATTAATATTCTACTTCATAGGATACCTGCGTCCCTTTGGTGTCCTAAGGATTAAAGGCTCTCCAGGAGGCATTTTCTGAAATCTAGTTATTTAGACTCTAAGTTTTCGAGTTTACGAATTTAATTTTCAGACTAAACTTCTTCTGTAAATCAAGGGGTGTCTAAAATTCCTGTATTCTTAATTTAAAAATGTTGAAGTGAAAATCAAGACTAAACTCTAAACATGTTATTATCTCTTGGAAATACTTCTTAAACACGTGGTATGTGGATAGTCTTATAAGTGAAACATGAAAAAAGTCCAATCTCTTGGAAAGCTTTTATGGAATACTGTTACATTGTTTTCTTAGAATACCGGACAATTTTCAGCACGTTGTGTAAGAAGATCACAAAACGGTTGTCTCTAAATTTTGTATGTCAATGCTGAAGAACAAATAGATTGCATCTAAATGCCTCCAGAGAGTAAATAAAAGCAAATGAAATCTATCGAAACGTATCTCATGGGATGACCTAGAGATATTCATGTCGCTATACGTATTGAAATTGTAGAGTCTGCAAATGTCCAATGTGTTATAAAGGAATGTAGTTTATTCTTGACAACACGCTACTTTCACTAATAGTATAATCATTAGTGGCACGATAATATTACAAATTATATCTCTACCCCTTTTAAAGCGCCAACCTGCTTCATTACCAGTTTCAACAACTTCAGATTCTGTACTTCCAAGATATCGACTTCAGCAGGAAACGCAAGTGTCAAAGCGTTGAAGAAGTTGGCGAACAAAATATTCTAAATCACGGCTTCCGGTTGTTAAGAGACTGTAAAAAGAAGTCAGATGATTAAAATGTCAATCAATCCATTCTTTGCCGCACGTAGTATTAATATTCAAAGTGTGTGGTCATCATTAAATGTATGTATAAGGCGCAACGTTCAGGATGACAATGTTTAGTGCATACGTGCAAGACATTTCAGATCAAATATTGCTGATCAAATGGATCGCAACAAAAATCAGTGTTTTATGAATCCGTTCCAACTAGACTCTGGGTCATCCCAACGAGACTTCGCACCATAACATTCTTGCGAACATTTTGGTGATATTTTTGAAGACTTGGAGACCCAATTTGACACCAAATGCTTGTTTGGGAATCTCTTCTTGGGGAAGCTTGAGATAAGGCGAAACTTCCAAAAAGTTCTATCCTTCACATCTCCCGACTAAGAAGGAGGGCAGCTGCTCTCACATGATGCCGAGCGGTGAACTCTGCGATCTTCGAGCGCCAATACGATTGAGTTATGTCAATGTATTTCTTCATACGTGACTGTCAACTGTGAATGAAATGATTCCAATCCAAGAAAATCATTCGAGCCTCTTTCCGTAAATGAAAGACGGTGCAACACTATTCTCGAATTTTGCCAGGGTTTGGGGATCGCCTTAAGTCGCGCCTTCTCTCGTAACGCCTGTGAGATGCAAAGATGGCTCGCGAAAGGAAACAGCACTGATCTTGACTCAAATTTTGGAGAAAGTGACATCCTTGCTCAATACGTGTTCCTGGATTTTGATGGAGATTCCCAGGATTTCATTACTGATTAATGACCTGATGGATGGAATGGCTGTCGAGATCCCGAATCGAATCTCATCAAGCGTATAACGAATAATATTCGGAGGAGATAATGAAATCACCCAGGAGCTTTAAAGTACATGTCCATAATCACACTCAATGTGGCAATGAATTTTTAAGGCAGCATCTATAAAAAATAGATACAAGTCATTAAATTTGTTTCTGTTAGATGGCTCCCTGTAGGCAGAGATCTTACCCCAAAAATTCTTTGACATTCTGCATACAAGTTCCAAAACACCGCTGATAACGTTTTTGTAAAATAAAAGTCGACATAGACTAATGCGGTTTCCATACAGAGATCATACTCTTCCGCCCTCGCTGGGCTCTTTTTATCTCGCAAAATTTCATGGCATGGTTTAATTTTATTTAATATTATGCTTATTCTTCTCTTTTACATGATATACTCTTTTTTTTATCGCCTGGTTAACATGTAATTCAACAGACAGATTATTAGAGGGAATTTGAGTCGAAAAAATATGAACTTGGCTTAATTCCCTATTTACATTTGACTCGTTTTCAGTAGAAATAAAGTTCGGTTCATAAATATAACTTAATTGTGTCTTTTGTTATTATTTTTTTGGCTTAAGGGAAGTAAAACTTGGATGAAATGGATTTATCGAAAAAAGTAGGGAAGTGACTGAATCACTTTCGCTAGTCATATTTTCTGCAAAAAAGCGTGTTATTGTGTTTAAATTTGAAATCTGAATTGAAAAAAAAATTATTTTAAGAACTAAAAGAAGAAATGTAGTTTTAATAACCGCGTGTTTTTTTGCTCTTTCAACTTCATTAAACCTGCCACCATTTCAGTTTGAAATCAGATACTACCTTCAGATCCTTTAATTAAAAAATTTTAAGTAGAAAACCTAAATGTCTGTCAAATATTTGAAAGGAGTTTCGTAACAGAGGATGTATCCTACAATCAGGATTTAAGATCATCCTTTTCCTACATTTCAATGGGTCACAATTTTAGGTGACCTGAGTGGACCGGTAAAAAAAAGTACAACATTGTGAAAAAGACTTAAAATCTCAAAAGTTATTTTTGCCGGATTTTGGTCCGGATTTCAACTGATACAAGAATTAGAAGCCTTGAAACTGTCTTCACGTATTGTCAAAAAATAGGATCTGAAATCGGAATACTTTTTCCGATAGGACAAAGCTCAAACATTAGTTTTATATTCATATTTCGTTATCTGTTGGAGAACAACATGTTTCATAGTACTACTCATTTCTAATAGAATCATTCACCTTTTTTTACTGGTGTAAAAGTTTTGTCTTCAATACGATAATGCTAAGTGGCTCTTAAACTTAAAGTATTCACTCGAAAAAGGGCGTTTTTCTGGAATGCATCTAAACGTTAAGAACACCGAATCACAAACGTCGCGAATTTATATGGAAATAGGAACAAGTTTCTGCTTGGAAATGTGTTCGAAGTTTCCATCGGGTTCTTTGACATTAGACTCTGATCGCCTTAATGTGGTAACACGATTCTAATTCTCCAACCGCGAAAACCTTGGAGGTCACTCTAAAATGTTCATACATTTGAATGGTTCTGTCGGCGACGAAGCGTATCGTCAATTGGAAAATCAATAAAGAGGTATGACACCAATTATATCGAATTATGAAAATCAAATGTGAAAATGTTTATATTGCACCATTAGAAAGTAAAATGCTTCAATCGTAAGACGTGAATGCATTATTAGAATTAAGTAGCGATTTGCAGTGTTTTGTGCTTATGAAATAACTACATTTCAGATTGAACCGATGTTAATTTACAACATTTAAAGATTCGATTATGATATCCAACGACACAATCTTTGCAAATGTTGAATGGAAATCTAGAGTTGGAATACATATGAGGGGGTGTCGTGAAGATTAAATTACTAAGAAAAAACTGAAATAAAATTTATTCTGTTGACTATTTAATCCTTGCGTATAGGATGTAACTATTTCTGTTGATTTGCTTCAGGAAGTCGTCCATTGAAGTAACACATAGTATGGAGAAGGCAATGTGCCGAGAGGAGTTCTACAATGAGGAAAATGCTGGGAGAAATGTATAATCTTAAGCATGAATATGTCGAGAGGTCTTAGACACAATGAATAAAAATTAATTTTATGCCTTTCAATTGCATTTTAGCAATAATTAAAACCTTACGATGCTGAAGGTTATTTCAGTCTATGGCTTTCGGAAATCAAACACGAATATTTATAATTGATGACATTGCGTATCATAGAAGCAATTCATATGCAAAATAAATCTCGATTATCTCTTAGCAATAATTCAAAAATGTATGACACCTTCCTGATAGAATGACGCTCAAACTCGGTATTGCATACATAAGATTATCTATTGTTTCCTGAATGTTATAAATTTTACGTTTCATCTTTTTTTTATTTCTAATCTGGTACATGAAATTATTTGTTAATGTAGGATAACTGTGGTATTTCCTCCTAATAAATCACAAGAAATAACGCTTCTTTTTGTATTACCTAATGCATAGAATGCGTATGATTCTAACTAATATTCATCAGCATTTGACTTGTACTATTCCAATATGAAGCATTCATTCGATTACAAATGATTATCTCCCGTTATCAAAAAAGCGCTAAGCAAAACAAAACAAAAGAAATGATCAGGGCAGTAATAATAAAGCGAAATTCACTTTTAGTTAAAATCAAAACTAACCAAAAAAGGAAAAATAATAACTTTTTAAGAGAAATTATCATTCGAATAGTGTAACGTTTCTGTTTCAACCGGCTTCTAAGCTAGTGAAGCCAAAGTAAGAACTTCTAATTTCGGTAAGAGGCAAGCAAGGGGCTATTCAGCCATTTTGTAGTGTTTCGGAATATCGAACAAAAAAAATTGTCTGGAGAACAAACCCTACATGCACGGTTTAAAAAACAGAGAAAGCAAAATGTGGAGAAAAACTTGCAGAGAATATTCGAAGCGATGTCATGCAAAAAAAAGCGAGCGGAGAGAGGGTTTTGTGGGGATGAGGGGAGGGAGAAGAAAGAGAGCTTCTTTACCTTCGGAGGTTCCAGTTTCAAAGAATAGGAAGAAGAAGCTTTTCTGGAAAACTTGAAATCGGGTGACTGCCGCCACAGACAGAGAAGGAAAGAGAGGAAGAAAATAAAAACATTGAAGGCCCACATTGAAGCAAGTTAAAGAAAAGGCGAAACAAAAAAAAGAATCGATACACATTAAAAACACAGACACACATATAAAAATTAATAATCTCTCCTCGTAGGGTTTTGATCAACGAGCATCACTAAATCATATTGAAATGGACTTCAATCCCTGTGACTAAGCTTTAAAATGCAAATTGTTTTGGAAAATATTGCTTGTAGAAAAGAAATTTCTTAAATCGGCTTTTGTCAATATATTGCTCTTCCCCTGCAAATTAGTTCTAAAGCATTTGAACAGACTCATCACAATATCTAAAAAGATTTTCTTGGTGGAAGAAATCTCTATACTTTTCCGTGTCTTCCTTGAGACGTCACCGAGAATGATTTGTCCGAAACAAATTTAAAACCAAATACATCTTATAACTGAATAACTTTAAGCAGTGACATCCTTCTACGTGGACTGTATTAAAACATTTTTTTATTAGAAAGGGAAAGTAACTTTTTCCCATATTTTAAGGATACAATACATTTTTTAAATGTTCGACACGACACCGTTAGATCTTCGAAAGACCTGTACGAAAACGAAATCTGACATTTCAAATAGTTCCCTTACCAACATCTGAAATCTTGATCAATGGATTGCTTTCCCCAGTTATCTTCATCACTTTAAATAGATTATATTTCTGCAGATTAATTTTCTGAACGCTTTTTGAATGAGAAAATTGATCAGTCATTGAAAAGTCCACAGAAGTAATGGATGGTAGGTCTAAAATATTTTTACTTACTGGCACTACTGGGATATTATCCCTAATGGCGATATTTTCTGATTTTTGATAGGAATCATACCTGGATCATTCTTTTGAAGTTAGCTATTGTCTTGGCACCTTCTTCGATTGCCAACTCAAAATATCGCCAAGGAAAGAAAATATCCTAGCTGTTTCTATTTGATTTAATCACAAATGTTGTAATAAATGCCTCGCAGTATTCATCATGAGCAATTGAAGGATCATTTTAAGCAAGATGTATCAGAATGAAAAAAGAAAAAAAGATTTAAAGTTGGTGTAAAATTTACGCACTATACAATTATTTACACATACAATTCATACAATTTTTAGAAATACAGTTTATACATACAAATTGCCAAGCACTATAATTCATATTTATGGAGCAAACGTAACTGCCACAAATAAAAGATTCAAAGAACATTTTTCATATAAACATGAACATTCATAAACACTTTTCAACAAAAACAACTGTTTTCGTAAAAAAATGTTTTTAAAATTCGGGTACTCTCTTACTATAAACGTCACACCATTTTAAACTATATTATGAATTATTAATATTGGAATTTAAAAGCCTTTATCTACTAATTTTGATAAGTAGATATTGCGAATAATATTAACATTAAAATATTATTCCAGGATGGAAATATAAGTTTCTTACTCTTTGTTTTGAATTGCGTACACATTGGGGCTAAACTGTTTTAAGATTAATGAAGTAAAATTTGTGCATAGGGCGTCATCAGGTCAAGGCAAACGGAAGCTATAAGTCCAAGTCTTCTGAAGCTATATTCTTACGAAATCCCAGTAAAAGAATTGCATCCCTTTTTACTGGGATTTCGTAAGAATATAGCTTCGAAGGCGGTGTTCTTCAAAACTTTGAAGGATGATTTTTCTACCCGTGGAGAGTATGTCAATTGACCTTGAGCGACAGTGACGATTTGGACTCTCGATCTTGGGTCCCAAAGAAAACTCATCGGATCTTGCTTTGTAATGCTGTAAACAACTAGGCCAGAATGGATTTCTCTGAGGATTTTTTATCAAGGTATTTTAACTTCTTTTGTCGTTGCTAAATAGAGCCGCTGCATTTGGTACAAAAAGGTGTGCGATAAAGGTCCTTTTTAATGGGGTTCATTTGCAAGCGAAATTAATCAAATGGTGCAAAAACGCGTGCAATGATCGCTTGTCTCGTTCGAATGTGTTTGGGGCAATTTCGAGAGGGTAGAAAGGATATTACGGAAGCGGAATGGGTTGGCTCAAACTTGACAAAAGCGAAGACACTTCCGAAAATCTCGCTTGCAAGTAGTTTTTTTCTTTACGTCGCAAGAATTATTCTCTTAGGATTTAGTCTTGATAGACAAACAATGCGGTGTCTTGCAGGAGCGTAACGTATCAATTGTTGAAAAATATCTCACGTGTGCTTCAGAACTTTAACGCCAACAAAAATTGGCTCTTCATGCAAGACAATGTGCCATTTCACCAAACAACAGTTTTTCGTCTGTTCTTGACATACAAAAATGTAATTGTGCAACACCTTCCCAGTAAACTCCGGAACTGGCACGAGCTTACCACTTTTGTTTTCCAAATGTGAAGAGGAAGCTAAAAGGACGAGAACTGATCGACATCAAGGCGAATCAAGATAGCGTTACGAGAGATCATTCCGGAAGAAGGCTTACAATAGAGCCAGCAGAGGTTTGACATTCCCGCCAATCAATGCATAACTTTACAAAGGGCAAAATAATTGAATGTAAAAATTTATTTATTGTCCTTTCTGTTTCTTAAAGAGCTCTGTCCTAAAACATTTTAGCCACACTGTGTAAAAATGAAAGCTATATATTCTATTTCTTCGCAGTTTACTATATTTGACTCCTTGTATTAAAGTTTTAAAAGATTTCTTTATTTAGATCAATTCTCCCCCCCCCCCCCCACAGCCGAGTATTAACTTTTATTATAGTCTCATTTTCGCAATAATTTTTATACGCGACAGAAGGACACGTCCTGGAGAAACTGAGCGCTAAACTTTCAAATATTAAACGATACCTTTTTTCCAAGCCCTCGAAAAAAATTAATTCAGAATATTATTCTGTGGTGCACGTAAGAGAGTGAATTAAAAATTTGAGGGTATGCAAAAGAAGAAAAAAATCAAACCCCTCTCTACAGTTTGGGGGTGTTTATCGCCATTCGAAATGAGGTCGTCGAGGTTACTTACGCAGCAGTCTCGAAACTGTTTGGCGTCGACCGGCGACGTGAAGTTCAAACCCCAGGTGTCTCCCGAGGTGGGATCTTTCCAGTACACGAAGCATTCCGAAGCCTGCCCGAGTCTGGTACCTGCGCAGAAAGAAAAAAAAAATGTCGGTTTATATACAACCTGGGGAAACAACATTTGGGATTATTAAATAAAATAAGGATTCTACAACAGCTGTTGAGTCGTTAAAAGCACTCGTTTTCCTGCAGTGGTTGGAGTCACTTAACTGTGGATTAAGTAAACCAGGACTCACGATGAATTGAGCGATCATACGGGCAGGTGACGTAAAATTTCAATCATCCCTATGAAATAACAAAAATATGTGGATAAAATTAATTCTCTATATCATTGGATCCTTATGTACGTAATGCTGATGTAAATGACTGCTTCCCCAATGAAGTATGTAGGCCCCCTTATGGAGAAGATCGGATCCTTGATTCTACTGAAATAATGTCGCTTGGAACAACTGGATGTGCTACACGTTATCCACAATTTTTATTCCAAAATACCCTAGTGACACGCAGCGGAAGTTAAGATTTTAATGACCTGGGTAGGGAGGGTGTTTGTGAACACATTTGCATCGGGAAAAAAAACGCTGTTATCGGGTTCCTCACAAATATTTAGATAGGGGATTATATAATTACGATGGCGCATTTTAAAATGCATAATTCATATATTTCTATAAACTATGAATATTTTTCAGTCAATTACGTTCATAGCGTAATGTACTTAGCACGTTGAATGTTACGGGTGTCGCGGGTGAACGACGAAGCCAAAATTACTATAAATATATAATTCGGGAAAATGTTCAGTGTTCTCTATTTGTTCAATATTACCATCAACACTAAAATGGTTTGAATAAATTAATGCAATATAGAAAACATACAAAAATAATTTTATTAATATATGTAACATGTCAGCTTAAATATTATGCGGAAATTTTGCGATGTGTTGTATTGAAACACTCCAAGAAAATGAAAGGTGAAATAATAAAGTCTCCGCAGTATGTTAGGAATTTTTTTGTACAGTTTTTGATTTAGCCTGTACTTAGGTCTTTCGAATTTTATTCACAGCACACTTTACAAAATCGTCACGTGATTCTAGATTCTTCCTGTATTTTTTAAAGTTCGTGATTCGGATTTTTCAGTGTATATATATATATATATATATATATATATATATATATATATATATATATATATATATATATATATATATATGTTGTAATTAATATTTCATCATAATATTCAACGCAAAAGGAGAAATTTATGTTGGCCAGGTGGGCATGCCATTGGAAATTAGCCTGGCATTCAACGTGTTAAATACGTAAATGTAATTTGCGCTTTAGTTTTTTACCGTAATGGATAAATTTATAGAATTCGAAAATGAAATTTGCGACGAATTATCGGATTTATCAACTGTGTGATGACGGTTGTGACATTGTACCTATAAAAAAGATGCAAGCCCATAATATACTCTATTCTAAATAGAGAGTTTATTTTTGCTTTAGCTGTAAAGTGCCATATTTCAATTTAACTTCGACGGCAATTAAAATAAACATATTTATT
>BMAW01071313.1:192809-303003 GCA_019974015.1 Nephila pilipes | reverse complement strand
TTGTGCAATCCGTCTTCGAATATAATCCAAATAATCTTGGGAATTAAATCGAATTAATTAACCCTCCATCCAAACCCACTTAAAGCTTTCCAGTCTATGGAAAATGGAAAAGCTCTGAGAGGAATTTAATTTTCGCCAATCTTCTTCGAAATTTATACGGTAAACTGTTTTTAGAAGCTTTCTTCTTGATTTTTTTTTCCTTATCTTTTCGAACCCCCCTGTGCGCATCAAAGAATGGTGCATCTGATTTTCCATTCATATATTCTTGAAGAATCTCAGTTTGTCCTCCTCCCCCCTCTCCCGGTTCTTGTTGGGGAAAAAGGTCGAAATCATGAATTAAACACGAGGATCGTGTTCTAGGGAAGTGTCTACAATAATGCCCCACCGTTTCCAGGAGTTTGGCTTCGAACTGAAATGAAATGGAAAATTGGCCTGAGGTCTCGATTTGCATGAAGAGCCATCATTTCGTTAGGTACACGTGCGCTTCCCTCAATAAGCTAAAGGGAGGAGGTTTTACTTTGGCAAATGCGCCGGCCGCGTTATTCATTCGAATCGATGAAATATCTTAAACATGCCCTTTTTTGGTTTCACGGAAATTTTTTTATGAAGTAATTATTTTTAAATATTAAGCATTGTTATCGCTGGTGTTTGCTTCTTGATAATGTGTAGCGATGCTCAAAGTCGATGTGTTCGCGTTTGGAATCCTAATCTATTTCACCAATAACAGATTTCAAAAACTTCTTTAAAATAGGAGTATGTCGATCTGAATTAAATGATCTATTTTAACATCGCATGTAGTTTTTAAATTTTTGAAGTAAGCAAACATATTAATTCAAAGTTTGAAAAAAAGACGGCGATTCAATGCAGTGATCTGATGTCGTGATGGTAATTTAATTCAGTTGCATTACATTCAAACATTTTGAAAAATTGGGTTCAATGGAAGATAAATGCAGCCAAATCCGAAAATGCATTTAATTTACTTCTCTCTCTGAATATATATATATATATATATATATATATATATATATAATATATGTATATATTTTTTTTGAATTCTGTTTGGATCCAAAATTATGACTATGAATGTTTTCGATTATTCTTTCATAAATTTTCAGTATATTAATTTCATAATTCTTTTGTGGTAGCTTTGCACCTAATTATGTGTGGATTTTTTGAATAATGATATATTTTGATTTGGATTTAGTATTTTCATAATTGCTTAAAGTTTATTTTGAATTCCGGTTGGATCCAAAATTATGACTATGAATGTTTTCTATTATTCTTTCATAAATTTTCAGTATATATATATATATATATATATATATATATATATATATATATATATATATATATATAAAGCAAAACGAATACCTTATAGCGTTTTTAGAAAGTACACTGAATTCGTCTCCGCGACGATTCCATTTTAAGTTCACCATTCCGCCTTGAAGAGATTCTTCTGAAACCGGCAATTTATCCTTTTCAGGAATCGACAGTTACACAACCGACAACCTTAATAAAAATACTCCACCAACTTTTTGAAATTCGTTTTAATATTTGTAAATTATTTTGTTTTTTTAAATCTGTGTGGGCCCCATAATCCTTTTCTTTTTGCATACCCACTAACAGCCTCACACGAAATTCTTAACGCATAACACCGGTTGAGAACCTCGTATTAATATGTTTTCATGGTCCCTAGTTCGCGTTTGGCATTGTTTGCGTCGAGTCCTCAGAACCACTGAAGTCCCTCCTAGTAGCAGGTCTGATGCACGTTAAATATGCCGACACAAGTCATGCCATTGACTTGGTGTGGAAGTTTGGAGAGAGATGTGCCATCTGAGGTACATTCTTGTCACTTGATCGAGGCTCATAATGCGGATGTCCGTCGTTAATGGGTTTGTGAGAACTATTCCAAAATTCAAGAAGGTTGGGAGAACATTGTCTTTACCACAATTATTGGAATCTTTACACACTAATTATATATATAATTAACTATTCGCATTATTTTGCAACCAAAACATGGAAAAACCGCCTTTATGAAACTTAAATGTAATCTGGATATGTGTCCCATGATATCCTGCGCTGTTATACTTAAGAAGGCATCTCCCCGAGGTATTCCAAAATATTATTTCCAACATCAATCTCCTTGTTGTTTCGAAGTGCGATGTTAATAAACATCCATTCTCTCTATAACACATGCATTGATATTAATTATTTAAAATTTAGTGTGTTTTAATTGATTGTATTACAAGGTCACACTTTGAGATAACAAGAGAAGTATTGGTGATGGAAATAATTTAGTAACAGCTTTTAGATTCGACCAGATGACGAGGATGTCGCCTGAGCTGGTATCCCACTCTCCAAAATCCCCTACAAGAAGAGGCGACTTTGACAGATTTAACATGCATCATCCCTACTATATAACGGATCTTTGGTGACATTAGAACACGAACACCGAGAAATTTGATCGGGGAAATGATGATTCTGGAAGATAAACATAACATTCCCGAAATCTAAGCGAATGGAAGGAGGTAACCTCATGCCCCCAGGTTCTCTGTAAAACAAGTCTTTTAGCTGATAGGATGCAGGAAAACATCTGTCAAAATCGCATAGAAACGATGATGGGTTACTCTTTGTAGTCTGGTGCTCATCGTTGCACCGGCGTGGTTTCCGTCGAGTCGTGGGTTCGACTCCCATTCCCACTAAAGACCCAGCGTGTTCGAGAGGGTTGAGGCACGTTAAATCTGTTATGTCCATAGTTCTCTCGCGGTGTTGAAGAGGCAGGGGCTAGTTCAAGTGTCGTTCTCGTTACTTGACAGAGATTCAAAAGGACGAGGTCGATCGCCAGTAGCCCCTGTGTTGCTTCTAAGTGCGTTGTTGTTAACCAGTAAATCGGTCATTCAAACCGAAATTACGGGGACAATCATCACAAATCGTAATAATAAGATCTGAATCAGAAAATCTGTGTATTCCTTTCACCTATCGCTATAGAATATAAAAGATGAATAAGTTTTTAGAATTGAAGTTTATCGTCAGAAAAGGTTCAGAACAATGACTCTTCACAGGCAGATAAAACTGATATTTCATATACGAAGAAAAAACTGTTGCGATAACTTCTAAATGCATGCAATGCAACAGAACTAGTGTATACAATATACTGCAGCAACGTGAAACATCTACAAATAGGAAGCGTTCAGAGAAACCAAAGAATGCAAATTACGACAAAATGGACATCTTTTGCAAGTTGCTCCTGATCAAAAAATGTCTGTCCGTTAAATTGCGTGGGCAATCAACCTAACAATCCCAGTATCCAAATCTACAGTCCAACGTTGTTTACAAGTAAGCAAATTTCTTATTTGTCATAATTTGTGGCGAACTCCAATGCTCGGAGCACATCATAGAGAGGGAAGAACATTTTGAAGAAAGAAACACATGTATTGGAAAGATGAACGGTTCAACTTCAACTTCCTAATTGACATCACTTTTGCTAAATGCTAACATAAGGACTCGGCGATGACCCGGCTTAGTTGGAAAAATGCTTTTGGTTCGGTACCCCCATCGGTTCATCTTCCAGATCCTTTTGGCGGCGGTGGTACCTGTCCTCTCTCATCGGGATTATTTTTAATCTAGTGCTCGAGCAAGTCTTGAGGATCTGTCTTCCATCAGACACTAGCTCTGGTCTTTACGATGAAAGGGTAAATTTCCTGGCGAGGATCTGCTGTTGTTGGGAGGTTCATCATCACATCTTCAGCAGGTCGTCAACTCTTTCAAACGGCCTGACTCAAACTGAAACCCTCGAAGGGAGCCTCTTTGTCATTTTATTTTGCTAGGAATAGGTGGTACGTCTCTGAATCGTCAATTGAAGTCGGTGGTATAAAACTTCAAAATAATCAGAGGGATGCGGTCTGCAAATATCTAGGTGTTATGTGGGCTTTAATTACCGACAAGGATACTCGGGAATTTTTGCTGATCTTGCCAGGGACGATAAATTTGTTTTTAATTCCCTTCATGTTCCCTGGCAAAAATTAACAGCAATTAGAGTCTATATCCTTGCAAGGCTGACTTTCTATGTAGAAACTCACACATCCAGAAGAGAGACGTCTTCATAAAACTATCGTAGCAGAGGTAAAGCGGATTTTTAATCTTTCTGCTCGTGCCAATATCAATATCATTCACCTCTATTTCAATAAGGGTGCTGCTGCTTTGCCTCAGTTCTAAACGTGCATGTGGTGTCCCACGAATTCCGACTTCTGGCCTCCGATGAACCGAGCATCGGTGACAAGAAGATCTTGAGATATCTCACTCCGAAAACTGATGCGATTACCTAAAAAGAAAATCTGATGAAGATTTAGCCCGTGAGTAGTGGGATGTCTCATCGCAATGGTTGGGTGTCCGACATGCTGTTTCGCGGTTCTACTGACAAATAAAAGTCCTGTTCAGGATCAACAAAGAATCGGGCCTTTTTCAATTTTTAATACTTAAATGTCCTATTCCTTTTGTGTTCCATCTTTCAAGGCGGGCTTGTGTTCTGACTTATAAGGGATGAGGTGGAGAGTCACCTGATTAATAAGTTGATGGCCCTCCAAGACCAAGGCAGGACTATACAAGGTAATGAGCTGCACCCCGCTTGTAATCACTTTCTCCAGGCGGGTGACTTTACAAAGTTTTGCGAGGGAAGAGCTCATTTGGAATGCTTGCAGCTAAATGCTTCTAAACGCTTTGGTAAATGTAATCCCAAGTGTTGAAAGTGCAGCTTTGCCAGGGAAACCATTCCATACGTATTAAATGATTGCAAACATTGTAGTGACGCCTAGAAATAGCGATGCAACGTCATACAGGACTGTGTGGCTGGCACTATTCCAAAATGTATGGGCGAGGTAACGATTATCAAAAATTTTCCGGGATTGCTTCCACCTTGATCCCAGACTTAGTTCTGCGAAAGAAGAGTGGAGAAACCTACCTCAAATGCAACAGTGATGTAAACGAAGATCTCTACGAGTCACTGGTTGGGGCTCGTCAAGCTAAGATCGATAAATATATCTCCATGTAACCTTTGTCGATGTAATCGCAGTCGATATTCTAGGTTCATGAGTCTCTGCAAACGATTCAGTCTTGGCGCAAATAGGTATTTCCTGGCCTTATGCCACTTTAATGAATACACTTCTCTGCTCTGAAGCCATTCGTTGGGGGAGAGATCTCACACGGAAACACGTCAGTATTAGATTCCGCCCCTTATGAGTCCACCTTTCTTCTTCCCGAAAATGCTCTTGCGAACTCATTTTGTTTCGGTCCATCTCACCTATGCCGCCTATTCTCATTTGAACCTACTTAAAGTCTTTTTATAATCCATCACTGTCTCATTTTTCTCATCTTTTTCATTGGCAAAGGTTCTTCTCTGTCTCTTTTGTTAAGTCTTGTACTGGAGGCAGTAGACCCCAGAAGTTTCCTCTCGGATTATTCTTTTCTTGCTGTTGCCTTTAAATCCTGTCTCTGTCTCGGATCAGGCCCTGGAATTCCAGGTTGATTTTTGACTTGGAGGATTTTGATGTACTCTCTGGCCTTCTTTTATCTTTTGTATTACTAGATTTCTTTTATCTACATAATTTTACATATTGATTTACGTGCCTACTGTTTTTATCTTAATACACTCTTTTTACGCTCATTTTTGAATTTTTTTACTCTAGTATTTCTTATTGGGAATTTTTCTCATATAGGCCCTACAATATTTTATACCCTAATTTTATTGGTATCCAAAATATTATTTTTATTTCTGTTAAATTGGATTCACCTGCTGATTTTAAGAATACTTCGTATTAACCCGTACTTGATGGTGGGTCACTTTTCGGGTCTTTCCTCGGTTTAAGACTTTTCTCCCTGTTGTCCCGATGGACATTCCAGCAGGATAACCTCTACTTATGCCTCTACATCAACTAAAACTTGTTTTAGACAGAATCACTTGACCAGTAGGGACGGATATTAGACCACATCTTCACTCATTGGGAAGATCTTGGGGGGGCATTAGCACGAGATGTGGATTCCCCCCCATGAACGTGGATTTTCGACCCTTAAAGAAAAAAAATAAACCAGATTTGTGCTGCAAACTTGAACTCAAAATATCCCTAATCAGGTACTCAAATTAAATTAATAGCAAATGATTCAAAATTTGAGCTATATTGGATGAAATTCTTTGTGAGCATATATTTTTTAGAAAGCGTATTTTTTAAATTTACTTCCTCTACCGAAAATTGTGAACTTTAAATGATACACCAGTAATGTAATGTATTGCTGTTGTGGTTTTTATGTTGGTTATTCTTTTTTCGTTCATTAAGTTTGAATGAAGTTATTCTTCTTAAGAAAATCACATTTCTACAAACACAACTGGCCAACTACCCATACGCAACTCTGTGCTGAAACTCAACGGCTCGCTATCAAAAACAGCCGAGAGAATAGGCATGTTACCAGCATCATCTTACAGCAGCGTCACGAGCCCTGTGTCAAGAAATGGAATCGTTTACAACAAAACAAGGATCTGCGCGAGCAGTTCGACCTCGTTTGCAGCGCCATGAACTCTCAGCTCGGCGGCCATGGCTTCGGCTACTCTTGGTGCTACATCACGTAGAGTAGCACCTTTAATAGTAATATCAACGACGACACAGAAATGGTGCAACGTCGTTTTTCGGATGCATCCAGGTTCTGTTAACAGCATGAGGATGGCGCTTGGCGGCATCGTGGGGATTGCATACTGCCAGTTTGATTTCGACATCGTCATACTAACCGATCAACAGGAGGGATTTTTTGGGGTGCCATTGGATACACGTCTCGATCACCTCTTGTTTGATTTGTCGGCACTTTGTACAGTGGTCGTTACGTGTCCGTTCATCGAGCACTGCTAAAGTCTACTTTTTAGCAGGATAATGCACGACCGCATGTCCTCAGTATTGCAGGGACCTTCCTTGGAACAGAAAATGTTGAGCTGCTGTTCTGTCCAGCACGTCTTTCATAACTCTCACATATATAAAACGTCTGGTCATAATTACCGAGCGACTGGCCCGTCACTACAGTCGATGATCTGTGGCATCCCGTGAAGTTTTACCCGTACATACCATCCAATCTCTGTTTGATACAATGCCCAAGAGTATCTGTTATTGCAGTCAGAGGCGGTTATTCTGGGTACACATTTCTCAGGGCCTATGCTTTCAAATTTCTTGAAAATTTAATCACTTGTTATTTCAAGTATAAAATATTGATCCAATAAATATCATATCGTTATTTGCCTTTCTCCACGTGTAGGCATTTCAATGGCCTGTTGTGTATTTATTAGGTGCGCTATTATCTATAAGCGCAGAAACTTTTCAACGATGGCAGAGAAAACGTCATTTCGCTCTAATAAAGATATTAAATTAGGGGGGGGGGGCATAACATTAAACTGAAGGTTGTCATTATGGGCAGAAATTCTTATGTGGTTTGATATAGGGGACGGTTTTAGTTTTTAGTTTTCTTTTTGTAAAAAAACGTCACATTAAAAGCAACACGAGGGCTATTGACGACGTATCTCATAATTTTGAACCTCGGTCAAGTGACGAGGACGACACCTGAGTTTGCACCAATATAGGGGGAAGGAATAAATTTGGTTAATTTCAATTTGGTGTGAATTTTCTAGTTCTAATACAAAAACCTTTGTACTATTTAAACTAAACAGATAGCGTATACAAAATCTTTCGAGAGGTTATATTTTGAAATGACCCATTTTTTTCATTAGTAGAAAATTTCTTGCAAAACCTCATCTTTTATGTTGGTTTCGACGCTGTATTTTACTTATGGTTTCACGTTGCAACTGCTGAAATCTATTTAAGGGGGGGGGCACAGCACCCTAAAAATAACCTAAACATTGAAACAAATCTTATTACGTTATTTCAATAGTATGACTTTTCTAAATATCTGTACGTAACTTCATTGCTCTAACTACAATATTCAGTGAGTTGTTTAAATTTTCTTTAACAATGTGCTAAATTACTTCATTGATCTTCAAAACTTTAAGCTGCTTTTTCTGAGCATTTTATTTTTAAGGAAGGTCATATAAAAATGCTGAGGTTTATTTTGCATTGAATAAAAGGCTTTGATATTTTCTCTGGTTCTGTTACGTACTATGTTCTATAATTCCAGGCATAGAATAAGAATGATAGATAAATAGTTATTCTTTAAAAAAATCACAAAATAAGATATCGATATCTTTTTTTATTGTTTTACGTAGTGTATAATAATAAAAAAAAATTATTTAAAACTATAAATTACACTAGTACAATTAAACCCACGCACAGAATTGTAAGATATATTTCTAAGAAACTGAAAAAAATGATGTAACAGTTTTAAAATTTGTAGAAATTTTAATATATTGAATTTAATCATTTTAAATAATTATTTGTTTATAAATGAAGTTTTTTCTCCTGAAATGCATATTTTATGTGCGTTCAAACAGGGTGAATACAAACATTTTCTGACAAATATGTAATTTAAAAAAAATTGCTCAAGGGGCACTCCGTGTTTTTACTACCGGAGCAAATACAATTTTGAAGTCTGATAAAAAATCTGATTCAGGACGTGAATCAATTATGTTTATCAAAATTCCACACAAAAGGCATATTTCATTTTATTACAATTCTCTAAATTTTGGGTAACGAATTTTATGAAACAATTTTGTGGAGGAAAAAAACTACTCCGACATCAATAGAGTTTTGGTACTTACACGTTACAGCAACCTTGACGAAAATACCTAGGATAAGGCACCCATCTGGTAACCTTTTGCTATAAACAAATTACAGTGGGTGGCCATATGTAATCAAATCTCGCTTAGTAGAAAAAATGTATTGTTTTGTATTGCTTTAATATTTCCGTTTTCTGATGAATGAATAAAAGTAATTATGCATTCATTTATTTTTCTGACATTTTTCCCGTTCTCACCCCCCTTTTTTTCGTAAAGAAAAAAAAAAAAAAAAAACCTGATTACTTTTCTTCCAAGTCTTTCGAATCGATTAAACATCTAAATATTGAAACTTCTTATACGTCTCGTATTGATATTCCGAAGTTTTACTCGAGAACAGCGAAAATAAAGAATGTAATCACATTTTTTTAAAATAAAATATGAATGTTGATCTTTCGAAACCAACTGTCTTTACCTGTGAAATGACCCGAAGTTCAGCCAAACGATCTGGTCAACCTGTATCACTAAAGAGCGGTGTTGATCCCAGCGACTTCCGGTTCCGCGTGCGTCTGGGAGATGTGCAATCGATTATTTCTAAATTTAGAATCCCAGCCAAGATGAAAGGGGTGGGGGTGGGAAGTCCTCGTAGGACTTCGGAAAAATACGGTACAGTCGTATGCAAATCCAAAATCCGATTCTGCCAGGAACAAGAGAAAAAAAAGTAGAAAATGTAATTTGTGCTTTGTTTGTTTTCCATCCTCCAACAGCCCGGAAAGAGAACAAATTGTAGAGGAAGAAACGTATTGGATGCTGGGATTGATATAGGACTAAGGAAAATAATCTATCAGATTTTTTTTATAGTTTAAAATGATTATCTAAAAGATTTAATCAGCTTTATAGACATGAATTATATCTTTTGTAGTTGGTTTATGTCTTGCTTTTGATTTATTATATATGGTTACTCAAAATGATTCATCCGTTTTCAAAATTTCAATATTTCATAAGTAAATGACACAGAATGATAAGTGATGCGTGAATCCAAGGGAAAATATGAAATTTTTTAAAAGAAGGGTTCGATTCAACTGCCTTCAATTGCAAGTATAATGTCAACTCTAAATGTAAACTCCTGCCAAACACGTTGTAAAGTATCTGTCGTAGTGTATTGTATATCAGCAGAAATCCACTGTTTAAATTCAAATAAATTTGTGGGTAATGGTTGCAAATACATTTTATCTCTTACAAACCCCTAAAGTTAGGAATCGCATAGGGCAATATCAGGCAGCTTAAGTGACCAGCTGTGTAACATCGAGTCATCTGGTCCACTGCGACCGTCCAACTGCAACGTAGCTTCGTGAAAGCTTAAAAACAAATGTCGTAAAATAGCTTCAGGAAGAACCTAGCACACGAGGGCCATCTGTTGTTGGTAATGTAGGGCTGTATCAGTTTTGCTTTGTATTTGTACATTTTTTAACAATCTGTGTCGTTTATTTTTGAAAATATTGAATTTTGAAATCGGATGAATCATTTTCAATAAACCTGTATCAAAAGTTTGAATAAAATTTTAAGTCCATTCATGAGGGTGATGCCTGAAGGACTTATAACACCCGAGGTCACCCGTTTCATCAGAGATTTTTGGTAACACCGGACCACTGATCTCAACGGCTAAGGAATTTTTTTTATACAAAATAGGTAGGGACAGAAAACTCCTCAAACATTTCTACTGAATGTCTTATTGTCACTTAATAATGAACAAATTTCTCTACTCACCGTCAAATTCCGATGAGATTCCTTCCTTCTGCAACTGGAAAACTTTCTTAAGGGTTAAGGTAAACTCTCTACGACATGCGTCTTATTCGAGACTTCTTGTTTTTGTGTTCTTTTCAAATTATTACTAGAAATTAGATTTATTTGTGTATGCTTAATAATGATATTTTAGTCAATCTATAGAAACGTAAATGTTGTTCTTTTTGTCAAAAAGGTTTTCTGCTCTCTTCGTTAAATATGGACATGATTTGTTTTATTTGCATTTAGAAACTATTTTAAAGAAAACTGTTACACAATATAGTTCCAAATTTCTTATGCTTCTGTTAAGGATACTTACACTTTTAGAGTACTAACAATATATATTTTTGCTCAAAGTAGTACCTTAGTTTTAAAAATATTTTTCGTATGAAAAAAAAAATAATAATAAAATAAAATAAAATTTCCAAAAGTACAAAACTCTAATTTTTTTTTTTTTAAAGAAAACATACAGAATCTCATTAAAAAGTTGGTTTAATATGTTTAGTATATTGTTTCCCTAATCAAGGAGCAAAATATTTTGCTTATTTAGGGAATATCATTTTTAAAAATGTTATATAAATGAAAAAAAAAATATTTGAATAATCATATCTCAAAGGAAAAAAAAGTTTTTTGAATAAAAAAATTACTTTTGTAGTTCATTAAGTCATTAAAATATCATTATTAGACACACAAAAATTTGATTTCTATGAATAATTTTTAAGGCATAAAGGGGGGGGGGGCACAAAAAGAAAGCGTCTCCAGTATCCTCTCGCATGTACACTGAACATTTTATTGGGTCAATTCTTTTCAACAACGGAAGATTAAAATATTTTTTGGGGGTCGAGTCTGATTTAAGAAAATAAATTCATTTGGCCCATTAGATGACATTAATTTGATTTTTAAGATTCTTTTTTGGAAAGAAGTATGTTTAATAACTTACATCGGATGCTATTTAGTGGTCACTTTGTTTTTACGTTGCACTACGTAAAAGGAAAAAAGAGATTTACAAAATAACATCTGTTTAATCCCACGCTAACCTCTATTGCTTAAAAATGGATGCAGTGGGTGGTTGAGTATATTTCTCATGACCCTATAAAAGTAATCGAGATTAAAAGAATATTTATTTTCGATAAAGCCGTAAGTAATGATGATTAAACTGCTCATCGCGATTTACTCTTCCACTCCCCTCAGAGACTTTTAACACTTTGAATTGCATAAATTTATAATTCGCTCTAAACCAGAAATGAATCGTAACTAGGTAAATTAGAATAAGATGGAAGTGAAATATAATTATTTACAAATTAATATGCAATTAATGGGAAAAGAAGGTAGAAGATACGCTTTCAGATGATTGTTACTCAGATTAAAATTCTTCTGTTAGTTTAGCGGATTGAAGAGAGTTCCACTCAAAGTATTAAGCTACGACAATTACGAAATTAAAAATGAGAGGGCCGATAAGATAAGATTTCTTACTTAAATCATAGACTAGGATTGCGAGTTAGGTTGAGATTCTAGAGAGAGCGACATTAACTATTCTACAGTGGCGATAAATAAAGAATTCTGTTTCGTTCATGCCATTGGAATTTAGAATTTTTTGATTTATATATTAGATTGAAATTTAGCACAAGATCCGAATACTGACGGACAGGCGTCACGACATTTTCTTCAACCTAAGCTAGCCTCTATTGCTATAAAATGGACACAGTGGGTGGTAATAGTATTTCCCAAGGCCTTACAAAATCATTAAATTAGGGCGAGGAGAACGAGATTCAAGGCCCATTTATTTCCGAAAAGGGTCGCCAATCGATTTGAAAAAACACAAAAGTACGAGACTAAGGAACTACTGATCGCCAAGTGAAGAGAGAGACCTGGTTGTACGAGCCTAACGTCAAGTATCTTCTCGACCTGCGAGTTGTAGGCGGTGATGTGGAAGATGCACTCGGGGCTGTCCTGGACGCACGTGATGTTCACCGGCACCAGGTCCTCCGACACCTGCTGCCATCTGGCGGCTCCCGTTGAAGAGCTCACGTGGAAAACCTCCGCCCAGAGCCTGAAACATAAGCAGCCGAGCATTAGTACTCAAGCAGAGAGGCATGTCTCGCGGCAATAAACACTTTTTCGCCATTCACGTGTGCACGAAAACTACTGTTAATGATTTTTTTCCCTGTGGGAATTAACTAACTACTACTATTAATGTAACGGCTTTCTACTCTAATAATAGAATGCGAATTGTTTTTAAGAATGCCGGGACATGCGAGTAACTGTGGAATACCATATCTAAGACTCCTTGATTTTGTGTTGTATATCTTTTCGAATTCTTAAGAGAGCTTAGATTTTGTGCCGAATAATAATATTTTTATTATTCTATAGAACTATAAAAGTGATTTTTTTTTTGTCAAAATGGTTTTTCCACCTTAATTGGACGTGTTTTGCGAGATATATTTGCATTTTGGAACCATTTGAAAGAAAACAATCGCACAATTGGGTTCCAAATCTTTTTTATGCTTCTATAAATGTCCTTATACATAGAGTGAATCAAAAAAGATTTTTTCTCCGAGTGTAATACCTAAATTTTAAGAAACAGTATTTTCTATGAAAAATGAAAAATATTAAAATTTTAAGATTTACAAACTTTTATCATTTTTTCAAGGAAAATATACAGTAATCTCCTTAAAAAGTTGGCTCACTATATTTTGTACACTATATCTGTTTCCTACAGATAGAGTAAAATATTTTGTATACTTACGGAATATTATTTTTAAGAATGGTACCTAAATTAAAATATATCTGAAAAGTCATGTCTATATTCAACTCAAAGCGAAAAATTTTTTTGAATAATAATTGCATAATGAAAAAAAGTACTTTTGTAGTTCAATAAAAGGATTAAAACATCATTATTGATGACACAAGAAACGTAAGCTCAACAAACAGTTATTAAACATAAATGTCGCAAAATGAGAGTTTTAAATTTGGTATTTTAATGTCCTGGTACTCTTAAAAGTAATTTTTGAGTTTTCAGGTTCAAATGTTTTGAGTTATAGAAGCGAGACTTTTTTACTTTAGATTCGGGTTTTTCGATTGGAATCATTCATGTATCTTTCAAATTGTAGGTGAAAAGCACGGTAACAAATTGTTTTATTTCAATGTGATTTTAAATAAGAAATAGTTGTGTAGTTTGATCGATTTGCAAAAGTCAGTACAAAAAATGCTTACACATCGTAGACTACGAAAGACCGCATCGTTGGTAATTACTACGAAATAGCCGAGGGTAAAATTTGCATATTAATGGATCCATATGTACATAAGGTTCAAGTCACAACTATTTGGGTAGATGGGTTTCGTTTCAGGACAGAAGTCACTCGCAGTACGATTCGATCTCATGAATTCGGCAAAGACGAAAGATCGAGAAACACCGAGAGAAATGTGTAACTTTGAAGGGGATTAAAACTTTATGTGTGATTAAAACTTTATGTGATTTTTATGTGATGATTAAAACTTTAGAATTCCCCGGGTTAATAACTAAGACTTAACGATGCTGCGATTTGCTTCAATCTTCGGCTTCCTGAAACCAAACAAATCAACGAGACTAGTTGTTATTTATAACATTATCCACGCGAAGATCCATTAATATGCAGAATACATTTTGTCTCGGCTATTTCTAAGTAATAATTAAGGCTTCACGATATCCCTGCGTACATAGATTGAATATTCGTGTTCAATGTCCAATTTTTAAAGCCAGTATGAAAGAAATGTAGCGTTAAAAAATATCGAGCGCTTGCCTTCATTTGTGACAGCACAGATCTGACCCAACTTCTTTGCGTAAAGCGTGCGTCGAATAAAAAAATGGAGCTACAAAAGGAAATGAAATTCTGATTCCATTTCTAAAACTCGGCTTTAGAAAGGTCGAGAGACGCTGGGAGAAGTGTGTCTCAAGGGTAGTTGACTATGAAGGGAAGAATAAGGAAAATAAATTTAAATTTCTATCTCAGTTATTTTTAGACGCGATTAAAACGATAGCGAGGGATAATAATTGAAACTTCACGATGCTGCGAATGAATTTAATTTACAGCTCTTTGAACTCAAACGCATCGGTGTCAATACCTTAAACTTACATCATTATGAACATAGGAATGAATTAATTTACAGAATGAATTTTATCCCAATATGTCGGCTGTTTCTCAGAAATAATTAAAACTTTACGATACCCCCTCGTGTTCTAGAAAAAGCACCGTAGGCTGTAATACGATTTAAGAGACTCTTAATTTCACCCCATATGAATGTTGAAAGATTGGTAATGGATCTAGGACGACTTTGAGTATAAAGATGAAAAAAAGTGATATTTTCCAAAAGAAAGAAAACATGTTAAAAATGTGAGAAAAAAAGACGGGAAATTTTAATGCCTTTCCCGATATGTCAGAATGGATGCACACGTTATAAAATCTATCCTGGTAATCGATATTAAGAAGCAAAGACTGTTTACATTAATGATATGAATGAGAGTTAATTGGCGGAACACAACGAGCTATAAATAATGAATCATTTTGAATTGCGGATAACATAACTGAGATGTCTTCGACAAGGAAAAAAAAAGAGCTATTTTTATGCCAAATATAAGCAACCCTCGCATTTTTTAAATAATAGTAATAAAAGTGACATTTTATCGATGTATAATTATGTGTCTGCTAATGCAAAGAAAATCAGATTTATGAACATAAGTGATTGAGTACGAGCAATTACTGATCAATAACAGTATTTACATTTATTACTTGTGCACTAATATCTAGATACAACATGTACGAAATCTATTCCAGTTATAAATTTAACAATTTGTACAGAATTTATGAATATAAAATTAAATGAATTGTACATTTTTATAAAACATTGACATTATAAAGAATTGACATTTTATAGCTTACTTTTGAAAAAAAAAATCATATGTCTGATTCAAACTTTCTTAATTTCTGTACAAATATTACGCAGTATCTAAAATATGTGAGAGCATATTAGGAAAAAAAAAACTAAATTACTCGCATACGAAATAAACTAAATTACTCGCATCGTAAAAAAACTAAATTACTCGCATACGAAATAACTTCCTTTTATTTAGTGGCAAAAATATCAGTACTATGGAGGAAGTAAACTTTGATGGAAGTGTACCAGAAACCATATTTGGAGAAAAGAGATAAAATTATCTCTCTGGTTGTTACGTTTGCTTACAAATTTACTACTCAATTTTTTAGTCTACTTATAACATTTTCATAAATAAAAATATATCTATGAAATCAGCAAGACGTCTTCTATTTTCAAATAGAAAAATCATAAAATGCAAAAATATGAAGCATTTTAGCTTCTCAGTTACCTAAGGTAACCAGAATGAATCCCGAGGGGGAAAACTAACTGTAACCCGTCCTCACCACGATACGCGAGAATTTCTAGGTCCAGTCGAATAATAGCGTAAAAATCTTCTATCGACTCCGTTGACTGACTGATTGATTGATGAGGTATATAGAGTAACAGTTACTATTATTCTTTAAACAAGGTCTCTTCCTTTTAATTCATTTGTTAGTACTGAAGGAGTGATTTAAAGATTAGGGCTTAGGCACAAGAGTCAACTCTGGCTATGTTGCGCCAAACAATTGCACACTACTGATCATTAAAATTGCTACCCCAGGAAGAAATGCAAATAACAAAATATTTATTGGACAAATGTATTAAACTAAGAAAATAACAAGTGATTAAAATTTCAAGAAATTTGAAAGCATGGACCCCGAGAAATCAGTACCCGGAATAATCACATCTAGCATCAGTAACATATACGTCTGGGCATTGTGTCAAAAAGAGACTGGATGGCATGTACAGCTGCCCATGCAGCTTCAACTCAACGCCACAGTTCATCGACTGTAGAGCAGTACTCGAAGAATAGGTTGATCCACGACCCTTAAAACACCAGAAATATAAAGGTCATTGTCCCCCATCAATACGAACAAGAAGTGATCGAGACGTGTATCCAATGGCTCATCCCTGCAGGTGATAGGCTATTATGAGGTTGTAGAATACTCGTTGGCAATGTGCGTTCTCCACGATACCACCCAACGCAGATGTGACCCTCATGTAATGTAAACGGATGTGTCTAAAAAGATAAATTTCTGTGCCCAGGTTCGTCGTTGATCACACTATTGAAGGCTCTCCTGTCTGTGGCGTCAAAGGTAGCCAAAAACCACGGTCGCCACGCTAAGAGTTCAGTTCATGCAGCTGTGGTCGAACTGTTCGTGCAGACTCTTGTTGTCATGCAAACGATCCCATTTTTTTTAACTCAAGGCTCATAACGAGGCTGTGAGATCTATTAAGGACATGCGTATAACATCTCTGTCGGTTGATATCGGGCCGTTGAGATCCGCTATGGTATTCCTTATGACCATCCCGAATCCGTGGATTCTACATTCTGCAGACAGTCATGGGATATCAAACGACGCGAGTAGCAATATTGCCAAACGATAAACCCCAATAAATGATTCGGCCTCTATCAAAGTGAGAAACGTACTAGTAAACAATTCTTCTTACACGAGACATCGCAACAACTTTTCACCAGGCAACAACGTTCATTCAACGTTCAATCTGTGTATGAGAAACCTGCTGCACAATTTCTTTATTTGAACATATTATAGGTGTCGCACCCGGCCCCTGCTTTGCGTAGGAAAAATAATCATTTGCGCATCACAACATCTTCTTCCTGTTACATACATTTCACGTGTCTCGATTATCGCCTTCTTTGTGGAGCAATTTTAATTGAAAGTAGTATATTTGTAATCTAGATGTTAGAAAAATATGAAATAAACAAATAAAAATTCATCCTCATGAAGAATTAGAATATATATAGAAAGATCATTAAGATATCTTGGGGGCATGTTATTCGTGTTTACCAAGGACAATTGGCCTCATGGAAAAGATTGGTTGTAAGAAGTTGAATGACGCTGAATCCTCACGCAATATATTGCGCCAAACTGAAGCAGAAAACATTTTTGTTTTTTTGGATCAAATAATTCAAAAGTCAAGCAGAGGATCGAGAATAAAACGAAGTTTAATTAAACGATATACATAGAGTGAATCCAATATAATGTAAAAATTGTAAGATATTAAGTTGGGGAGAATCCCAAACAAATCAGTTAAAGATAATGTACGTGATTTGAATTGTTTAAAACGAACCTAGTTAAAAGCATAGCTTTCGATCAAGCCGTGCCTCATAGTCAAATGACAATTACAGAGGTTACACCAGTAAGAGATAAGAGCCCATAGGAAAGAGAAAGATCCCTAGGAGGCCCGAGATTCCTGATTACCTTCCTCCTTACCTAAAGAAGGTAAGCGTGGGGGAGCGCGAGTAATATATATATACTGCTGTTTGTAGAAAATGCAACACCATGAAAGAATCATCAGAATCAAATGAAATTTAATGCAGAAACGACTTGTACTGATACAAATAAATGATGAAATTTTCAAAACAAAAGAAACAAATTAAGCGTCCGAAATCAGTATTTGGTGCAGCCACCATGCGCTGCAATAAGTGCTGCTATACGACGTGGCATGGAGTCAAACAGATGTTGAATATCTGCTTGAGGAAGAGAATTCCATATCGCTTGTATGCGCAACCAAAGTTCGTCTTTGGAAACTGCAGGACGCGGATCACGAGCGAGACGCCGACCAACCATATCCCACACGTGCTCAATAGGCGACATATCCGGTGAATAAGCAGGCCAAGGAAGAAGTTGCATGCGTTGTGCTGAACAGAAGTCTCGAACAGTCCGCGCAACATGTGGGCATGCATTATCCTGCTGAAAGATAGCTCCAGGGATGCCTTGAAGGAAAGGAACGACTTCGGGCTGTAGCACTTCACGGACGTACCTGTTGCTATTGAGATTACCCTCAATTCGTATCAAATTGGATCGTCCATGATACGAAATCGCACCCCAGACCATAACTCCGGGTGTTCGACCACTATGTCGTTCAATAATACACTCAGGAAGGCAGCGTTGACCGGCATAACGTCTAACACGAACACGGCCATCATGGGTCCACAAATTGAAGCGTGATTCATCTGAAAAGACAACTTGGTGCCAATCAGCTCGCCTGTCTCTGTGCTCAAGAGCCCACTGCCGACGCAGCCGTCGATGATTCGCCGTGAGGGGAATCCTGTATAAAGGCACCCTTGCACGCAATCCACGGCGCAGCAGACGACGACGAATTGACGAAGCCGACAATTGTACACCTGTAGCAGTAGACCAACGTGCTGCCAGCTGCCTGGAGGAAGCTGTGCGATCATTCACCGCCATGCGGAGCAGGTGTCGATCATCGCGCTCTGACGTCACCTTCTGTCGTCCAGTGCCTGTTTTTCGAGTTGTTCGGTGCTCGTCGGTCCACTGCTTCCAAACTCGCATCACTGTGGAACTGTTCCGCTGCATACGAGCTGCTATTGCGCGATAGGAAAATCCTCCTTCTCGAAGGCCGATTATCCTCCCTCGTTCAAACTCCGTAAGTTGCTTGAATTTCTTATTCTTCCGTCGTGGAGGCATACTCAGGTCTCACTAAACGTTTGCCACTAACAAATAATCATAGACTTTTTTCAACGTCCCGCTACAGCACTTTATTTATACGCTTTCAGCATCAATTCAGAGGGCGCGCCGCGCGCCGCGCACGCGCGATGGCTCTGAAACTTTATTAATTTGCATAATATCCTATAATTGACATTTGCTGCGAATTTCATTTGATTCTGATGATTCCTTCATGGTGTTGCATTTTCTACAAACAGCAGTTTATATATATATATATATATGAAAAAAAATCTGCTTTTGGCAGTGTAAAAAAAGTGTAATCGACTGTATTGATGACAGTGTAAAACACTTCAATGCACGTCTCCTGGTGACTTCAGGTTTCATTTACTTTTTTGAAATTATTACTATATTTTCCTTTTTACTTGTAATAAAAGTGAAATCAAAACTTTTCGGGAAAACTTAAATATATGCTATTACAAATGATATAAAGTATAAAAACTATTAAAGATCAAGATAGACAACAACAACGTGTAACATTTAAAACTGTTTGTACATAGTATTAAAAATCCAATCGGACAGAAAAAAATCACTGATGTTAATATATTTTCACTTCGGTAGTGTTTAGAAAATGTCCTATTTTATGATAAGATTTATTTTCGTGTGACCTTTTCCATAAAATAACCAATCTATGAAGGAAACTTTAGACGAATAATTTACAAAATAGGAAATTCTAAAAAATATTGATTAAAAAAATCTGTGATATGAATCAGACAGAAAATGTTTGGATAGAGAGACATTTGGATGTAAAGGATAAGAGAATTTTCGAAACATTTTGGAGGAAATATTAAAATTGTGAGAAACAACGAAGCAATTTTGTCCACAACTTGCAGTTACAGTTAAATAACACGCTTTATCAAAGGCTAAAGAATAAATAAATGGTAAATGAAAGGAAGTTTTTGAGCTTTCGTGAAAGATTGTTGCATCAATGATTAGTTTATAAAAAAAAAAGTAAGTATGCTCGGTATAATGATTTTCACAACATACAGAGGTTGGTAAACAAGATTCCTTGCAACTGATTTATTTTTACTTTCCTCTATGGTTCTCCAACTGTTCTTTCATTCATTTATTTTTTAAGAACAGTTGAACTGTGGCTGGAATTATCGTGAAAAGACCATTATAAAACTCTTCTAATTCCGTTATTCCGTAGTTTAATATTACAATTATTCCTGTAGGCAAATGTGTCCACAAATCCTGAGCAGACTCCTCCAAATTAAATGCAGAGTTTATTGTTTCGTATCGGATATCGTTTAACTACATCCCACGGCGGCATCTGGTGTTCCATCTTGTACCACAAAGCTCTATAGGGGGCGAGGAAGAGGCTGGAAATAATGGAGTCTGAGCATGACGACGTAAAAAACCTTCAGCTATACCAGCATTATCTTGATGAAAAATTGCGCCTGGAAGACCATTTAGGAAACGTCACACAGGGGACGCAGAATGTAATCCGCAAAATGTTGGCCTTTTAAGGTTCCATGTACCACAATTAGAGTGAACTTGGTTTTGATCGTCCCCCAAATCATTACGCTTGCTGTGCGGCCAGTGTGTCGTGCGACAGCATGGGTGGAATTGTACCGCTCCATGTACCATGGTACCTCCACGCCCGTACGCGGTAAGCATCTTTACACAAAACGCACCCGGATTCCTCACTAAACGCGTCGTTTTGCCCATCTGAGGCATTCCACGTCACTCTGGCTTGGTACCATTGTATACGCCAATGTTTCGGTGTTAAAGGCAAAAAAAGGACCCTTGAATTACAGATTCGCTTCCGAAACGCGTCTATAAATTGTTTGTGGAACATCTGTCATCCCTATATCTGACTGAATGGGGGAACCAGTCTCTGTGGGATCCACGAGCGTTTGCCCCACGATCCTCTCTTCCGGTTGTCTGCCTGGTCACTTCAGATTTGGTTCATCTCTCGTGGTTACCATCTCACATCCATTGCTCCCAATATGTTCTGTCTGAACGAACGACCTGGAGAACAATTGCTGCGGGTTTCCTGCCGATGATCGGGCCCCTCTCAAATGTGCTAAATATACTCACACTCGTCCACACGGAATTCTTCGCTTACTAAAGTCCTCCTAGAGTTGGAATGTGATCGGTAATTTGTTTTATAATATTTTATATTTTTGGATAAATGTAAATTGATATTTTGTATAGTGACAGGGAAGATGTTTACTAGATTTAAATTCTTTGTTCTGTGGTTGAATTTCTAAATAGGATGATTTTTTGTTTGTTATCATCTTTTTTTTTTTTTTTTTTTTTGTAATGCAATTCATTAAAGCGTGATGGTTTGACCTGTGATTCCCGGTATAAATACATTCCATTTCAATGCATAAATCAGTATTAATGACATAATTTCGATTTTTCTAAATTTTTCTTTTCTATTAACTCGTTTTATTTTACAGTTATTGTCTTTTCAATAGTATGTTTTGAATTTTGGGGTTTTAAGGTCTTAAATTTTAGATTGTTAAGCTATTTAAGGAAATTTTTAATTAGATTAGCATAAATATTAATTTGTATTTTAATGATTTCCTTAAATATTTAGTTTTCTTCTCTTAATTGTTTTAGATATTTTTTGAGTGTATGTACTATTTGTGCGCGCACGCACATATACATGTTGTAATGCCTCTTTATCATGAATTCATTTACATCGTTGTCTTGTTAAAGTTAGCTAAAACATTATTGGAGAACCTTATGTAAATACCATTTCTCGTCACAACCCGCATCGCGAGTTACTTTCACAGAATAATGAATCATTTCCGCACAGAAATGACACACAGCTTCTCCGAACAGAGGGGCGGCTATCGATTGCGGCGGAAAAACAGAGTCACGTCTCCTTCGTCGCGCTGGCCGCATACCAAGTGACCGCCCCTGCAGGTGCGCTTTGCATTTCTATCCCCTCAATCCTCTTCCTCCCGTTTTAAGAAAGCCGATCGGAATGCCAAATGCATTTTGTGGGAGTTTATTGATAGGCAAATGCAGAGAACTCTTTCAGGACTCGGGATAAGAATGGAATAGACAAAGAATCTCCAATGAGGTGGGACCTGGAAGTAAACTTTCGCTTGTTGGAAAAACAGTTCTTCTTAGAAGGGTTTGCTTTTTCCTCGTTGTGGCAGCGGTATCCTAGTGGTCATAGTTTCGGATTCGTGGCCGGCGGGTTTCTTCAGTCGCGGGTTCGAGTCTTAGCCGCTGTGTAGTCGGGCTGATACATGTTAAATCTGTAGGGGCCCAAAATCCTTCGTTGACGTGGTGTGGAAGTTAGGAGAGGGAATGCGTTCTCGTCACTAAACCGAGGTTCAAAATTACGAGGTCCGTCGCCAATAGCCCTCGTGTTGCTTCTAGTGCGACGTTAATAAAAACTAAACTGAACTAAAATTTTTCCTGATTGCCAATTTCATTTGAAAAGTTGCTCGAGACATACGCAAGGGCTATTCACGATTAATACAATCAGATGACGGAACTTGCTTGCATGATTTATTTTAATTCACGTTGCATTAGAAGCAACACGAGGTCTATTGGTGTCACTCATCGTTACTTTAAAACCACTGTTTGATGCAGAAAATGACGCGTAAGTTGGCAGTCCACGTGGTGCCTTGAAATGACAGTTTTACTATCCGACGATCTTCGGAAGTACCTTAACAGAGTACCTATCGGGAAGGTTCTCTACCAATACCTTCAATTATAAGGTTTATTTGATTGGTTGTTTATTAACGCTGTACTTAAAAGCAACACGAGGGCTGCTGAGGTTGGACCTCGTCATTTTGAACCAAGGAACGAACCTGAGGTGGCTCCTCCCTCTCTAAACTTCCACTTTACGCCAATGATGAGGATTCTGATCCTGGATAAATTTAGCGTTTATCAGCCCTGGATACACGGGGGTCTTTAGAGGCATCGAACTGAAGGCTCGATGAAAACCGCCGGACACAAATCTGCGATCACGAACCACTGGAACCGCGGTGACCAAGGAGTGGGAAGAATGAGGGAAAAGTATGAGTCGTATTTAATGTTCAGCAATCCACATTGTACCACCAATGCGCAGGTCTCGGATGGAATCATGCATTGAAAACGCACCCTCACTTTATTATCTTGATATTTCTCCTTAACTATACGATACCATCACTACAACCACATCGAGTGAAATCCAAGCAAATTTATATCGATGCTACTAAACTGTTGTTTGCAGAAGCTTACTTAAGACAAGAGTAAGTATTTGGGGACTTTACTCGATACGTCAACATTCTCTCACCTAAAATGACGGGAGATGCTTTTGCGCATATCCGTAATAGAACTTCTTTTGAATTTTTTCAGCAAACAGTTGAATTCCGGTGATGTTACAATAGCATGTCCCTAACCCGCTTTGAATGTGCAGACACAGCGTCTTCAAAAAGGGCCTCAGAAAAAGAGCGAGTTCACTCAAAAGGGTTCAGAGCTACAAACTGGATCCCCGGGAAAATGTCATTCCAACAATCAGCATTTATTGTACATCCAAGTCTTTTTTTTTTTTTTACAGTGTAACGTAGGCTACTTTGTGTTACAGATAAAATAAGAAATTCCAATAAAACTACGCATTTTAAATATTAAAGGTAAGCAAAAGTGACAGAGTGTTGAGTAGGCAGGAAATATGCGAGACAAGGAAAAAAAGTTTACCGACATTCGAAAATGGCCCTCAGGGGTCTACTTGCTTCAAGTAAGTACAGTCGTCATTCATCCGAGACACCCTGGGAATTACTTTTTTTTTTGTTAAAAACGAGTGATGTGCTCCCAAGATACCTTAATGATCCTTTTTTATTTTCAATCCTACTTCTTGTCATAAATTTCTTCCTTTTTAGAAATATCTTGATTCCAGTTACACCTTGCTGGGTGCAGCGTAAATGTATATTGTGCAGCGAATCAATGGTATCAAAAGATCAGAGAAAGGAGTCCAGTTTCGTCCAAGATATTCGGCTATTGGCGATCGACCTCGTCCTTTTGAATCTCTGTCAAGTAACGAGAACGACACTTGAACTAGCCCCTGCCTCTTCAACACCGCGAGAGAACTATGGACATAACAGATTTAACGTGCCTCAACCCTCTCGAACATGCTGGGTCTTTAGTGGGAAAGGGAATCGAACCCCGACTCGACGGAAACCACGCCGGTGCAACGATGAGCACCAGACTACAAAGAGTAACCCATCATCGTTTCTATGCGATTTTGACAGATGTTTTCCTGCATCCTATCAGCTAAAAGACTTGTTTCACAGAGAACCTGTGGGCATGAGGTTACCTCCTTCCATTCGCTTAGATTTCGGGAATGTTACGTTTATCCTACGGAATTTCTATTTCCTGTCTCAAATCTACAAATTATTTCATTTACACCTACCTATTAAAACATATTCTAAAGAGTAACAGATAACAAATAATTTTTAAATATTCTTAAGAATCTGTCAACTTAAAATGAATCGTTAAAATGTACTTAAGTAATAGAAGTAAATATAATTTCTTTGCATTCGGCAGGAAAGGGTGGATTAAGGCTAACATTACTTTCATAACATTTAAGGGGTCACCTTTAAAGGAACCGCCGCCTGTCCATTTTGATTTCTCAAATGTAATGTGGAATTTCTATTTTCCTCCTCTAATCAGGTCAACTTTCCTATTTGAAGACAAAGAAGTATAACAAATAACGAATATTCCGCTGAAATTACTTTCTATCTCGATTTCTCGAAATATTTATAATAATAAATCCAAACAAATTATTAAAATAGACGTATAAATATATTTTTGAAATCGAAAAATGTGATTTTAATGAAACTGTAATTATTATTGCTGTTTCGGATGCGTTTTTTTTTGCATTGGAATAGGTTTGGTTTTTGAACGTTGCACTAAAAGCAACACGAGGGATATTGGCGACGGATCTCATAACTTTGAACCTCGGTCAAGTAACGAGGACGACACCTTAACTGGTATCACCCTCTCCTAACTTCCCCATAATGCCAACAGGAAGGCTTTGAACAGATTTAACGTGCATCAGCTCCGGCTACACGGCGGGTCTTTAGTGGTATCCAGACTCGAACCTACGACTCGACGCCAGCCGCTAGTCTACGAGCACTAAGTGAATGCATTAAAATAAATAAATTAGTCTACATTTGAGGACGAGGAAGAAATTCCGTTGCCTTAAAGTCCCATGCAGAGTACTAAGCATGGGAACATCTGAATAAGTTTTAATGTCGATTAAACATTTTTTTTTTCCTTTTTATTAAATTTTTTTAAATAATTTTCGTCAGAAAATCTTTATACGTTTGTCATAAGAAATCATAGCTTTGCCTCTTCCGAGTTGATGATATGCCTTTAAAAGATAGAATAATTTCACTTTTTTTCTTTCACTTATCTCAATGTCTTCGAGTGTTCTTAGATTAGAAAAACCGTTAAATTTGTAATACAAAGAAACAAAAATTTTGTTTTACAAAGTTGTTTTTAAGCATATGCTTTTTCGAAATGTATTTGTGTCTGCTCTTCGCAAGAAATAGTGACGTCATCCGAAGAAAAGATTAATCTGAACTTCATAAAAAGAAAAATAAGAATTATGTGATGCCGCAATGTTTTGGAGTTATACCATACGCGATTGCCTATCGAGGGAGCTATAGTAAATCAGCTTGTTATGTAAAATCGCGTGTTACTGAACAGCATGTTAACGGGACTCTACTATATTTTCTTTTTAGTATTGTTCTACTATTTTGTTAGGTGATAAAGCAAATTAAGAAACATTTACTTAGGATGAAACATTTTCCTGCCTTCTATCTATTCTTGCGGAGAAAGAAGTGTTTCGATGACATCATTTCCTTTGCATTTCGTTCAGAGGTTCGTAAGGATAGCGTTAATTACGGCTGTTTTGAAAGTAGGGTTTTCATTCAAATGCGCGAGAAATTCCTCGAAGTAAGCGGTTTGATTCGTGTGCTTTTCTTTTAATGATGCAATCTTTTGGAAAACTTAGAATATTTTGCCCGATTATTCAAAACATTTTTATGGCTTCATTGATCCCGTTTTTGATCCCATTTCTACAAGAGGAAAAGACCCAGGCTTCCGAAATGTAGATTAAGAAAATGTTCCATAATTTTTTAAATTACATTCGAAAGACCCATCTTCTGGCGATCTTCTAGGAATTACAAGGATGAAAGAGATGAAAGTGAAAAGAAGATGAAATTTAAGAATAATAGGAAACGTCTCCTAAGGGTTTATTATTATTTTTTTTAAAGAAAAAGGAAGAACTATTAAGAAAACAAAAGAGCTCAAAACATCGATAGTCCGGGAAAAGAAAGGAGGATTTATTGAGGACAAAATAACCAAATTGATTTTCGTCACAAAATCTTATAGGAAAAGAAAAGGTTTCTATTGTGCAATTAAAATTAAAAAGTGTTTTAGTCGAAAATAAAATTTTAATCGACCTCTGTTTAACTCCTTTAACAATTCAAGATTTATGAATCGCAGCCATCTAGGTATATTTTGAGTAAGGGTTTTTATAAACATTTTCAAGATTCATCCTAATTATTTCCATCGCTTATGGAGTTTGTTCGGGCGGTTTGGAATGAAGTAGTACGTCTCGAAGTTCACCGCAATCACCAAGGGATTATTGCATACAACTGAGCTATTTTTTTTGTACGAGTCACAGGAAATTTCAGGATAAATCTAATGAATTGTATAGAAATAATTCCTGGACATTCTGAGTGGCCACGGAACAGCGGGTGGTGGTTTTCGTCCAGCCGTAGGTTCGAGCCTTGGTGCCACTAAAGACCCGTTTTGTAGACGGGGCTGATGCCCTTTAATGATGCCCCCTCCTTCTAATCGCGTGGTGTAGAAGTTAGGAGAAGGAGGTGCCAACTCAGATGTTGTCCCCTTCTCATTTGATCGAGGTTCAAAGTAACCAAGTCCTTCGCTAATAGCCCTCGTGTTGATTTTAGTGCGGTATTAATAGAACCAATCAACCTGGAGATTCTGAGCATATATAAGTAAAAAAGATGAAATCGTGTTTCTCAAAATAATAAATGTAATATGAATTGTTTAAACAAAATCCCTTATTAGCTTTTAAGAAATATATAGTATTATAGGAGGATGTTAGTTGCATCCATTGTAAAAGATCTATTTTTAGACAAAGAGGATAAAAAAAATCAATCAACTCAACCCCGAAATCAATATTTAAAAACGAACATTTAATTGAATAGTTAAAACCCCGTATTGGGATGATTAAAAACATCAACCTGGAAATATTAAACTTTAAAATTGCAGAGAAGTAAAATTTCATTTCATTATGAAAATGAATATAAAAGAAAATATTATTTCTCTTCTTTCTCAAGTTACAACATCCCAAAAGCAAGATGTTTTCCCCTTCCGACCATCTGTTACGGGAGCCCCCCGCTCACAAGATTCTATTAAACAACTTACTTATAAGAAAAAAAGAAAGAAAGAGAGAATAAATAGAACTTTTTAGTAACAAGCAAATCTATTTAGACTATCTTTCCTTTTCCCCATCCAGACAGGTATCCTTAGTTATAATAAGTGTTGTTCACCAACAAATAAAGTAAAAAAAAAAAAATAAATAAATAAGCGAACAAGCGAAGGAGGAGGAAAAAAAAATTCTCAACCATCCCTAAATTTATCTCCAGAACACATCGGAATATCCTTCTTCTAGTTTTTGAGCTCCATAATTAGTATCGATTTTTCAAAAGTCGTTTTTCAGCTGCAAAAGATTTCTTGTTTTTTGCGAGCAATTCTTTACCCCCTCGGTTATTTACTCTTGTTAAAAGTCGGGGAAAAGTGCAAGAAAAGAAAGAGGAGAAAAAAAGAGAGATGACTCGTTTCGCGGGAGGCAGCGCCCTCTCCCGGGACCGGCTGGAAACGACGTGGCGTGGAGATGCAAAGCAATCAAAATTAAGGCTACAACAGCTTGCGAGAAAGTGAAAGCCAATAATGAGCGTCGTTTAAGAAATGTGCTAGAATTTTCTCTCAAAAGGATTGCTGCCTTTTATCATTTTTCCAGGGAGGGAATTTCCGGGAGAAATTGGCGTCATTAAAATTGTTCTTGGAATCGATTTTCAAGAAATCTTTCTCTCCTCAAAGGATACTTGGATTGCATCTGTAAGAATCTAGATTAAATTTTTAATACACTGGAAAGTTTTTGAAAATGGACATTTGATTAAACACTACTTTGACTAAAGCCGAAAAATTTTAACGCCGACAACTGTTGTTCTTTTTGGCACTGTACATTTCAGTTTCTGGGCAGTTCTCGGAAAATGTGTTATGACACAGCAGAGTTGGATTTCTTTCATTAATCTATACTTATTTTTATTACATTGTAGATAAAATTCATAAGAAACGGGCATCATTTAAGGATATTATTTTTCCTTGCAGCTATTCAAAGTTTCCTTGTCATGGATTGAAATACAAAACCTTGTAGTTAATAAGACGGATTAATAGAATGAACAGGAATAGAAATTTTATCCAAATATGTGAAAATCATATTAATTGACTTTAATATTATTAAATCTTAAAATAAAGGCAAAATAAAATAAGAATTCCAAACGTTATTTTTATTTTTGTTAACTTAAATTACCTCCATTTTGATCGATTGATTAATTTTTATTACCGTCGTACTTAGAATCATTACGAACACTATTGGCGATGGTTCGCAAATGAGAACCCCGGTCAAGTGATTGATTGATTTTATTAACGCCACACTAAAAGCAACACGAGGGCTATTGGCGACGGATCTCGTAACTTTCAACCTATGTCAATCGACGAGCTGGCACCTCCTGCTCTTAATTTCCTCGTCACACTATGGGGAGGATCTCCTGTCAAGTGATGACGACAATACCTCAGCTGACACCACCCTCTCCAAAATTCCTTACTCCTCCAAGGGGGGTCTTTGAACCTCTACAGATTTAAGGTGCATCAGCCCTCTACGTGACTCGTGTTTAGAGGCATTAGAAATCGAATCCATTGTTCGACGGAAATAATACCAATTCGGGAGATCACGATTCGGTTACCGCGGCTAATAAATTATCCCCGGAGAACTATGTTACAAAGCAGTTTTCAGTTTATTGATATTTAATATTAGGCTTCCCCCTACCAACCATTTTGATTTCCTGTATGGAATCTCTAACTTCCTCCTCAAATCGACGATTTTATCTCTTTGAATGCAATGAAGTGCACACGAAAAAAAAATCATTTGAAATTGAAAAGTACGTTTTCCACTCGATTTTTTAAAAACATTATTTCGTATATTATAGTGATTCGTTTATGGGTTTACTGGTATTTAAAAGCGCTTTAAATATTTTCAAAAATCGAGAAGAAAATATAATTCTACAGAAATTATTTTTTTCTTCTTTTGATGCATTTAAATAGAGACTAGATTTGAAGATGGTACTGGAATTTTCATGGGATTAGCAGAACGTTCACTAAATTAAAATGGCCGCTAGATGGGAGCCTTAATGATTTAATTTAATTCGCGGGTTTTCTGATCCAACCAGATTTACAGTAACTATATAAGCTTCTTTACACGGTGAGTCCTTGGACGCAACAGAATCCGAACCTACGGCTCAAAGACAGCAACTCCGGTTGCGCGACCCCTAGGCTACCACGACCACCGCGAAGTATGGGCATTCCCTGGCTTTTTCCTGTGAAGATATGAGAAAAACAAAGTTTATGAAAATAGTCCTTAACCAATGGATGTTTTAATGGATGCCCCATTGCTCAAATGACATGAAAAGTGATTCCATGCATTCTGAAACGCAAAGTATACGGAAACCAATTCAACTTTGCCTCCTACAAACGAACGGAACATTTGTTGTGAATGCATGATGTTGGACGCGATTTTCTTGTCACTAATCTCGGGGACTTCATAGTAATTTGAATTGCATTAAATTACAATTTCTTTTAAACCAAAATGAAACATCATTAAGTGCATTAGACGAAGACAGAAGTAAAGTGAAGTGATTTCGATTTAACGATACATAAATGCTACCCACTTAATGGAACATGAAGAGAGGTAGAGGAAAACGACTTCCTGGCAGAGAATTGTTATCTGGATTGAATTTCTTCTGTTAGTTTCGTGAATTGAAAAGAGTCAAATTGAAAATGTTAAACTACGCAGAAGAAGACAGTTGTGAAATTAAGGCTCTCGTCTACCCGCCATTTTGATTTCGTCAGCTTAATGTTAATCCTGTGGAATTTCGACTTTCGTCATCACATCTTAACTATTTAATCTATTTTAATGCAACAAAATGCATCTGAAGGAGAAAAAAATGACGAAAGCTTCCGTGGAACTATTTTTTCTCTCCGATATTTGAAAAGATTTTTACCCTTATTTTTTTTGATTCGTTTGTGATTTTCCGGTCTTTAAAAATATTTTAAAATAATTTGAAAAATCGGAGAAAAAAAGTAATCCCAGAGAAGCCTTCATTATTTTTCGCTCTTTCAGATGCTTTCGTTGCATTCAAATAGATAAAATAGTAAGGATTTGATAACCAAAGTCGAAATGCTTTAGGATGAACCATAAGCTGACGAAATCAAAATAGCGGGTAGACGAGAAATCATAGAGAGAGTGGACTGGGAAGAGAGATTTCTGATTTAAATCAGAAATTAAGATTTGAGTTAGATTGAGAGATTCTACAGAAAGTGACATTCCACAGAGATAATAAATATAGAATTCTGTTTCGATCCTCCGACTTTCTACTGGAGTTTAGTTGCAGTTTTTGATTAATACATTTGATTAGGATATGGCTCAAAAGCTGAGTATTGGAGGGAGACAAATGTAAGACCAAATATTTTTTCTGCGGTCTGGTGGATGTGCAGTTCATCCTTAGAGTAAAAATAATTGTCTTAAAATTTTTGTTGTTTTTCTACAATAAATTTAAGAATCGTCGGAAAGGGAGGACACAGAGTTGAGTCAGGACTCTGTTGGTGCGCAGAGCATGTTACTGTGATTCTGGATGATAAAAAGGCAGTTTTCTTATTATAAAAGTTAAATTTGACTAGGGCTGGTCAGAATGGGATACCACATTGTGACAGTTGTCCATCAGTGTTCTGCTCTAAGACTATACCTCAATCTAATATTAAGTCAAAAATTACTAAATTCCAATTGAAGGCAAGCAAAATCAAAAACGGAATTATGTGTTTATAATCATTGTAGAATATCCACTTTCCCTATGTCACAATCTTAGTTTAGGATTTAAATACGAAAGCTTACCCTTTCACTCGTTCTTAATTCAAAAACTCTTATCAGCAGTAATTATGTAGCTTAACATCTGTAGTTAAGCTCTCTTCAATCCCCAAAAGCAACAGAAGAAATTCAATCCAATCAATAGTTCTCTGTCAGGAAGTTCTTATATCCTCCCCCTCACTTCGTCTTAAATTAATTGCATATTATTTATATATAAAAAAAAAATCTAAATCGCTCAACTTCTTATGTACCTTTGTCTCATTTACCTAATGACGTTTCATTTGGGTTGGAAAGAAATTGCAGTTTTATGCAGTTTTAATCGTTAAAAGTCCACGAGGTTAGTGAAATGAAAATCGCTGAGAGTCCGACGTCCCAACATGACAGATGCGGAGGGAGAGAGAGACCAAGAAAACATCCGAGTTGCCACCTCTGTAATAATTCCCAGCGTCCTAAACAACTATCCTCGAAGGAATTGAGGTCCTGAAATTCTTAACCTTTTCTAGTCTGTGTCAGGACTCTTCGAAATTAAATTTCCACTTCCAAACACTTTTCCTTCCATTCACAATTTTTCCCTCTTTTCTCGAGGAAAATCCCTCTTTGCCACCTCCACCTTATCAGTTCCGAATGCATTTCACGCCCGGATACCTCCATCACTCCCACTGCGAAGAGGGGGATGAGAGGGGTGTTCTTTGTCCGTTATTGTTTAGATAACCGTCGAATCCCTTGGTGAACTGGGGGGGGGAGAGATTCATCATCGGGGGGAAGGGGAAGAGAAAGGATCTCCATGGTGACCATTTGGAAAACACAGAGGCACGGGAGCTGGACAAACAGGCGCGATCCCTTCTTGCGTGTGTGCATGGGGGGGGAAGACTCGTTTCGATTTTCTTTTGAAGAAGTTGTTAGATGGGTCGTGTTGTCGTTGGATTTGAATTTCTTTATTGTATGCCGCTTTGTTCAGCTTGGCAGAATTTTGAAACACGGAGGATCAGTTAAAAAGTGTTGTACGAAACGATTAAATTCCTCCCAGCCATTCACATTTCGTGAACATTATGTTTCTCATTATGGAATTACTCCTCAAATCTATATTATTTTAACTATTTCAATGCAAAAGAGTTCACTGGTAATATAAAAAAAAAATAACTATTGTTTCTGCAGAAGTACTTTTTCTTTCCGATTTCTAAAAATACTTTTGCGTATATTTAAAGGCTCTCGTCTATGGCCATTTTAATTTCGTGAAAATAAAGTTCAATCTGTGGTGTTTCTACAATCACACTTCAGTCTCTGCTATTTTATCTGTTTAAATGTAATAAAGTGCATCCAAAAGAACAATGAAGGTTTCTGCAGAATCATATATTTCGTCCAATTTTCAAAAGCCTTTTAGACTATTTTTAAAGATCAGAGTTGAGTTAAGACATCTATGACTGCATGCCACATCTTGCGGTTTGAAATAATGGAGGATTAGCATCCCATTGACAGTTATAAAGATTTTGCATTTTAACCAATTAATTCTGCCATGCCCTCGCTCAGTTGTCAATCATTTTTTTGCTATTGGTGAGTATGAACTTTTAAGTATTATATCATTCTGACTTTTTCTATTGGGTGCAATTTGTTCTGAAGATGAGTGTATATACATTGCAGGGATGTTCCCAATGATGCATCCGATTTCAAAATACTGTATTTTCATAAATAAACGACACAGAAGGATAAATGATACATAAATGTATGGGGAAAAATATAGAAGTTGTTTTACAAGTGTTCTATATAACTTCCTTTAGGCAATGTCAATTCGATATGCAAATTCCAGCCAAACGCATTGTAAAGTGTCAATGGTTATTGATTGTACAGTGATAGAAATCTATTATTCAAAATCACATAAATCTATAAGCAATCCGGATGCATGCACTTTATCTTTTACAAACTTCTAATGGAAGAAATCACATGGATTCATATCAGGTGACCAACTATGTAACTCTGGACTTTTGCAATTGGTCTAACCAAGAGGTAGCTCCATGAAAGCTTCAAGAACGGCGTTCGTAAAATTGCTTCCCAAAGAACACACGAAGACCATCTGTTTTTTTTTTCGCAGTATGAAACTTCCACACTTTTCCTTTGTGTTCATGTATTACTTATCATTCTGTATCGTTTATGTCTGAAAATTTGGAATTTTGAAATCGGATGGATCGATTTGAATAACACTGTAATTTGAAGTTATATGTAAGGACGAGTTAAAAATTTTCAATTTATGACCCTCCTACAACAATAGATTTCTGCCGGTGCTTTTTCTAGTTTTCATATGTATTTATTAATTGATTTCATACCTAAACCCCTTCCCATTGGAGAAAAATTCACTCCCCTTACTTGTTGGATGAACCATGTTCTAGGGAGTATCGTTCAGTTATTGCTAAGATATAACGAGATATATCTGGATAAAATTTATTCTGCGTATTCATTAATCTCTATTTATATAATGCTGTAAATGACGGCATTTTGTAGATTTATTGTGATAGACTGGAGTGATTCGCAGTATGGAGAAGAGATCTGCCGAGTTTTACAACGAGGAAAGGTCAAGAAACGCTAACATATAACTCTGGACGGTGTCCATACAGAGTAGTAAATGTAATTGATAAAAGTTAAGTAATTATGTGGATATTTTTAGTAATAATTAAAACATTACGATAAAGCTGGTCACTTCAATCTACGGCTTTCCGAAGCCAAACGAATGAACACGAACAGTTGTCATTTGCAACTTTCTGTTCATAAGGACAAATTAAAAAGCAGAATTAATTTTATCCAAATATATCTCGGTTTTTTCTTACTAAGATACTCGTTTCATAACTTCATTAATCCGGACTGTCAGTTATCCGGCATTTTTAAACCTTTTGACAAGTCATAGAAAATTATTTTATGTCTTATACTGCAATGGAATAATGCAAGATATCAATACAAGACAACGCATTTTTTGTAGTTTCAATAGTTTAGTACTTTTCACACTTTATTTGGGCGTACATTTCCTACATAGCTCTTTCTGTTTCATTGTCTCAGTGGTTTTCCTGCAATCGCGCGGTGATCTGATCCAACGCATGCAGGATTACCGAGAGAGTGCTGTAATTATTAAAACTTTAAGATACCCTTGGTATGTTTACATTTCTCTCAAGCTAGTTTAAAATTTTATGTAGTAATAAAAGTTACGTAATTTAATAAAACAGGCATCTACTTTTAGCCAAGTGCTACTGGAAGCAAGGCTGAAACTGAATGCGCCGTGAAATCTTTATCGATCTGAAAAGCGCTGTTCTGTGATTAAAAACAACTGCTTCAGCCAGCGGCGTGCTCGAGCAAAGCTTTGTTCTAGTCTAATGTTTACAGAGATCTGAGCTATAGCAAACGGTTTTGATGCTTTGGCAAAAAAAAATATTGGTACCTGCATTTAACATCGTAGACCACGAAAGTTGGCGCAAAACACGCACCGATCACAGCAACGAATGGGCCCTCTTCACAATGAATACGAAAAAATTCACCTGCCCAAGAAGAGTAACATTCCGATGCTCATCTACCAGATTGTTCTATCAGAATCTCTGTTGAAGAAATATGAAAAGAGAAGCAAGCCGCATCAAAAGGGACAATCACGAGTCCCTCTGTGATTAAATTATAAATGTAAATAGCTCTTTGATTATACCTATCATTTCATTAATTTCATTTAAAATATTATCTGATTCTTTCACATTACTTTTATGATTTTTATATGCATTATTTTTGTTTCTTTTTAAATAAAGGAATAATTTACATAACATTTGATTAAATAAAGCGTACTTAGAAACTCCTAACTAATTACAATTGAATTTCATTATTGAAGCGCTTAGAAATTCACAAGAGCGTTTCTGGGAAAGATTCGTGACCTCTTACGCTGGATTCAGAAGGCCGGCTTGCTGGAAGGCTGAATAAATGAAGGCAAAGCAAAGTTAAATAAAACCACGTGGCCAAGTTCATATTGGCCACATCGTTAAGGCAAATATAGGGATCAAAACAGTATTTGACTTCCAATCCTTCCAATTTAGCCGCAATGTCGCCTTTGCCTGGCGAACAGGGTTGACGAGATTTCACACAAACACCAAAGCGTTGAATTGATATTTTGGTTAGACTTATGAGCCCAGAACGTGTCAAGAATTTATTGCTATCCTAATTATTTTTACGCGCAGGGGTTTCTCTCGCGGAGCTCGGAGGGGTCCTTCATGGCCACAAGAAATATTTCATGATCAAATTCTTTTCAGAGGGCCAGAAAAGCAGCATTTTCTCCGTCCCCGCAATGTTCATCATAACAAAGGATCATTTCCTAAGAAGTCGCACACCATTTCGCGTGTGTATTGATTGCATTATTATTTTAATGGACGCATTTTTTAAAAAAAAATTGACAAGTTGTTTTTAAAATTCATTTGTGAAGTAACATGTAAAAAGTTTCGGTAGGATCAGTGTCCATTTCAAGAGGTGTCGGAACTCTATTCCGACAATGTTAAATTGGCCATTTTTTCGATGTACTTTTTCTCAAACTCTTGTATAGATTTCAGTTTGAAATTTTTTTACAAGTAAAAGACATCACTGTCATTATACAGAAATAAACTTTTATCTAAATTTTAACTTTTATTTATTTACAAAATATTGTACGAGATATCGTGAAGAGAGAGAGAGAGAGTTTGATTCTTTTTTTCACACAAAAAAATCTGTATAAAATACATTTCGGAATTCTTTACGAAAAGCTCATTCCAGTATATATTAGTAAGCATTTTGATCATGTTTTACAAAAATTAAACACCTATGATTATTAGATTCTTAGAAAATTTCAAAATTTGAGAAAAACGAGTTTTAATGTAAAAGTACTTAACTAGATCGGAACATTCATGTCCCATACTCTAAATTATCTTCCTTTTTTTAATATTTCCTCCTTATCTTTTTTCCTTTTAAGCCTTTTTCTTTCTGCCCATCCTTTTTTTTTTTTTTGGAAGCAGCAATATCCTGATTTTAACAACCTCCGTTTGCCGAGGCTTTTCATTGCCTATATCGTATAATCGCCAGGTTCAGTGTTCAATTTTCTTAAAATGTGTAATTTTGAAACATTTCTTATATTAAAGGAAAATATAGCATCATATGTACCTAAAAGGAATACTTCTATATTTGGTACGTGAGAGCATATCATATCTTTCACCATCTTATTCGGGTTTATAGGTACAGCTAATGTACCGGTTGCAACAACAGTAACCAATATATTGTTTTTATGACGGTAAATTTTCACAAGCAATTCCGCCGTTTTGAATTTACACCATGTATCAGCATCTAATGGGCAAAATCCATGTTGAAGATTTTCATCAGTTGACAGCGTATAAAAACATTGTCCTTATGGCCTGTCGCATATCTTTTACACTAAGTACATTTTTCTCTATAGTTGGACCTAAAAAGGTTTGCAGACATCCAATTTCTGCTTCTGCCAACCTGTTTTTTCAAGACATTCCATCTGAAGGCTTTTGACCTTTCATCTCGGCTTTCAAGAATAGAAGATGTGGTGACAATCTCTTCTTCTTCGTCCAATGCGTTCTAATTTATAGTAGAAGTTAATTTTCCATTTAGCGTCGCACATCTAACAATGAAACAAACATGAAGTGCATCGTTTACTTTTTTCGCCTTTTAAATGGGCGTAGCAATGTTTCCATTTTCATTTTAAACTAAGTTTTGAAGCTTCTAACTAACGCTGAGATTAAAATAAGGCATTTTCGGAGAGGTGAAATTTTCTATGCAATTTGAAAATTAACAAAAATCTCCAATTATCATTTTCTGAAGATTTTGAAGTTTCGACACCTCTTAACCCGTAGATATTTCTCAGGTAGCATTTTTGACCAAATTTCTCATTAAAATAATTATAATGCAATAAATGCACACAAACCAATTGGTGACTGTGCGACAAAGTTTTTTCTAAAATGTTCTTCATGCTAGATCCTTTTGGATGGGCAGAATGCAGGGAGCGACTTAATCGATTGGGTGAAACAAAATTAGGCAAATAAACGACCGCTGAAAACACACCTTGGAATTTTGCGTTTTTTCGGGATGAATGGAGAGCTGACGGAGCTATTACTTACAATGGGAAAGAAATTTTAGTTCTCCAAGTGGGTGGTATTTACGAGCCATGTTCGTAAGTCCTATTGTTAAGCAATTCATTCAAAAATGAGAACGAATCCATTGGTGAATATTTTCAAAAAAATGTCGAATTTTAACACAAATGATAACACTAGGCATAAGTGCATAAACTAATGTCACTTATTCCCTTACGATGTACCTTACATTTTGGTTAATAATTCCTTTCCGAAGGCGAACATTGGAGACAGTAAAAAGGCAAACTCTTTTTGAATTTTATTTTAATGTCATAACTATTGTGTATACCTAAAGATATGTTTATTACAAAAATGTTTTCGAAAAGCAATAGACAAAGAATCCAATAAAAGTACTAGTAGGAAAAATAAACTTTTTGTTTTGTTCAAAGGTAATTTTTTATACATCTGTAAATTAAACTAAAAGGCTTTGAAAATGGGATATTTCTATTTTAATTTCATAGATGTATGCTTATTAGAAATATTATTTTAAGGGGAATGCATATTTGTTTTAAAAAAAAATCTTAATTTTGCGTAATTTTCTAACAAAAATTAAATACAGGGAAAATATTTGATTTATTTATTGGTAACCACTAGGCAATGTGCATTTCATCTGTCATTTTCTTTTTGCTTAATTTTATTCCCTTATCTCTTCTCAATTACCTTCTCTTTCTACTTTTATCATATAGGTATATTAATATTTCTTATTCGAAAGGGAAAATCCTATTCATAACTAATTGCGCAGAACATTAGCTCAAATAAATGAAATTTGATTCCATCTCAGTATAAATATAACTTTTAAGGGTTAATATCAAATTGTCCATATTTTTGTGAGAAAAATCTTTCCAATCAAAATTTTAATAGGTTGATTGTAGTGCTTAGATGTGAGAACCTATTTTGTCCACGTGGTTTCTTGCATTACATTTCTTTTACTTTATTCATAAAATGGGTTGCTTCTAACATAATAATTTTTTTTTTGTTTTAAACTACAAAGATGAGTGAAAAATATTACCCGCATAATATAAAATTGAAAGATTCTTTTCTCTTTCTCTTAATTGTAATTGATTGGTTGATTTTGTTATCGAAGTGATATATTTTTTTAACTTTCTGAGTAAACTTTGCCATCCAATAGATCACTGAACAAAATCGCGTTTTCTCATTTGTACTGACTCCCTTTCGTCCTCGGAGACCCTAAAATAAATTTCTTCTTTTCTCCTTCGAGATCAAAAGACAACTCAAAATCCTAATAGATAAAAACATCTTGGTTGCTTTTGCATTTGTTCATGGACACATGGGTATTTTTGGAAACGAATGGGCAGATTCTCTTGCAAAGACAGGCACCAAGTATGAAATTGACGTTGCTGATCCTATCCCTAAATCCTTTTACAAGAGGCTCACGAAAGAAAGTATGGTGGGGTAGTAGAAACAAAAATACACCAGTTCAAATAAAGGAACTTAATCAAGAGATTTCCCACTTCCATTAAAATTATATTGGCGTGCCATCAATTTCTACCAATTACAAAATGACTTAATTTCTCACTGGTCATGAAAACTTCAAAAGTTATCCAAGCAAATATAATTTGGATCCAGCGACGTCTTTTTCGTGCGATTACAGTGTTGGTGGCGAGGGAAATGTTGAACATGTGCTTCTTCTATATTTTAAACTTGTCAGCGAAAGAAATGTGGGCCCTCTCAAATAATTGCATTCTTCAATTTTCTTTTTCAAATAATTGTAATCCTTTATAACTCTTAAAATTTTCTTTTTTGTTTTTATTCCTTTTGCAATGATAGCCTAATGATCATGGTCGCGGACAGCGATTTTCGTCGAGACGTGGGTTCGAACCATGAAACTAGTAAATACTCGCCGTGTAGCCTGGACCGATGCTCGGTAATTTTTTCGAGGCTCAAAGTCCTCTCGTTGGTGGGGCTTAGAAGTCAGGAGAGGTATCGTCACTAGACCGAGATTCAAAATTACGAGGTCGTCACCCTCGTGTTGATTCCTGTGCGACGTAAATGAAACCAAACCTTTTGTAATGTGTTTCATTCTTACTTCTGTAAGCCCTGTGCGATACTTTGTGGTACACGGGGATTCAATGCTGTTTTAAGAAATGGCATATTTGGCCAAGCTGCATCCAACTCTCTTTGTTATTTAAATGTATCACGTAAATAATTGTTAATTACTTCTGTACATCTGTGATCTAAGCAGTTGGATAAAATAGTTCCCTCAGTGATCCTTTACTGTCAAGCTAGTGTTTGCTGGAGGGGGAATAACTCTTTCTGAGGCTGGAAGCACTATTACGGAAGGAGCTGAGCCCCTTGCCAGTTGTTATTGTCTGCGAATATTACAGCCCATTTCTGACACAGCGATGTCGGTATTCTTCGGATTTTGAAATGCCGTATTCAGAACATCAAATTCCGTATTTTACTGGAATAATCCCTATCTGAGATCCTCGGAACGTTAAAGAATGCACTAGGTTTTCCAATACCTTTTATTGTGCCATTTGGCCGACCCTCTCAGTCTTTCAACTTTTCGGTTATGTCCATCTGTCTTCGTATCCCCAAAGTTATAATGACGGCTAATTGTGAAAAGTCTAATTGATACTGGCTTATAAAACTCTCACTTAAATAAGAACCCAAAAAGGCGAGAAAAAATAGGCATCACGTTAGGCATATGACTAAATAGAAAACATCCTGTCATCATAGCAAATGGCAAAATAGTCTACATTTCGTCATCATGATTAAATAGGTCCCGTCTCGTCATAACAAATGATTAAATAAGCCCGTTTCGTCCTCATGGTAAATTCAAAAATAGGCCAGTCACATGGTCATAACAAGTGGTAAAAGAGGGAAACTATGATTTCCCATTTTCCTCTGATGGTGGAATATCCCTAGTTTGGCGAAAAGGATCAACGGGATTTATACCAATTGGTTTCCATTCTGCGATCTTGTTTGCATAATTTATGTTGAAATCAGGTAGACATCGCTTTTCTTATTCTGTATGCTTACAAATTATAGAAGACGAAAGAATCAACATCACCTTAATTATCAAAAGTTAAAGGAACGACCTTGATTTAAAAACAAAGCAGAAGGATCAATAAATATACAGTTCGACACCATTAACAAATGACAGTCGGTGTTTATGGTTACTAAACCACTGTTTAACTGAACCGAGAGTTACGTTATTCATATAAACTCCGTGAAAAATTAAAAAAAAAAAAAAATCAGACAAACAAGTGTCAAGATCGATGTTGCATCAGCTCTCTTCAACAATAACGCCAGAAGTTTAAATGCCTTAATAACTAGGCCGACGAGGACTCTTCTTTTAATACATTTGCAAAGAGCGTGGCAAAAAGAATCAATAAACGTGTCTGCGGAACTATTGGTCAAGGGCTCGATTCACCATCGGCACTCCATGGTCAACTGAATTCCCGCTTCACGGGGTCAAAAAACATTTAACGCCGAACTGGTGATTCGGATTTGATCACTAGAGGGCAGTACAGCCTAGAACTACTAGTTGCATATGTCCCGAAGCAAAACACTTGCCTGTAAGACAACCGCTCATAAAATTACAACGAGTGATATACAGATACAGCGCACGTGTCAAAGACTCTCGCCACGCAATTCGAGACTGCCGATGACGTCAAATAGAAGCTGTTCCACGCAAAACTCAATACAACAGAGAGGGGATGTATATCAATTACAGTAATGGCTGGAAAAATAACCTTCTGCATGAAATATATCATTCTGCATGTTTCTCTTCGTATTATCACGATGATACTGGAGATGGAGTATAAGACAACCAGAGCACCACTCGTTTACCGAAAGTGTCAGATTGCTGGAAATTCATTAATAATAATGTGCTCTCTTCTACAACAACGCCAGAAGTTAAAATGCCGAATAAGTAGCCTGACGTCTCGAAATTCAATTCCTAAGAGCGGAGCAAAAAGCGAGGGAATCTCTTTTAATCCATTTGTTTTGAGCATGCGGAACTTTTCTTTGGACCCAGTGGTCAAGGTTTCGAAACGCCGCCAAAACTCTAAGATAAGATCTACTCTCCTCGCCACGGGGTCGAAACGAAAAGGAATACCTCCAAAAACGTTTAAACGCCGAAATGGTGACCCAGGACTTGAATACTAAATGGCAACAGCACTGCCTAGAACTACTGGCTGCATAAACCAGCGACTTAAAAGTATTTGCCTCTGTGTGTCTAAGTCAATTGCACATAAAATCGCAACAAGTGATATACCGGCTACAGCGCCCATGTCAAACAAATCCTCAAATACAGTCGATGACGTTATATAGAAACTATCTAAAAGGAAACTCAATACGACAGGAATGAGGATGCTTATCAATTGCAGTAATGGCTGCAAAAGCGACTATCTTTACAAACATCATTCAGAATATTTCTCTTAGTTTCATCAACTATTATAGAAGTTAAAACGCCTTAATAACTAGCCAGACTGGGACTTTTCTTTTAGTCCAGTTGATAAGAGCGCAGCTAAAACCGACCAACTTTTTTTTCGGATGCGAAACACAACAGGCCCTCCAGGGTCAACTACTCTGCCCCTCCACTGGGTCAAAAATCAACAAACGTCACAAATATTTAAAGTTCAATAGTTAATCTCTCTGTAGTTAGAATCCCTAAAAACAAATGCTTAGAATCCGAAATTAATTCCATTCTTGCCGATTTCGAGTGAGTGAACTAACTAGAATTAAGAGTTTGATGATTGTATCCTCTTCCTAATCACTTCTAGAATTAGTCTGACCACTTCTTAAATTACGAACGGGATCATCGTCTTACTTTAGTTCACTTTCACTAATCTACCACTTCGAAACTAACTTCCAATACTATAAGTACTCAGCTCATTGCTTCGTATAAAATGTAATTCATCCAATCAATTCACTATATTTCATAATTTTAATGTAATTAGAATACTTCGCATTTCATTTTAAACCGTTTGCACAGAAAAATCCCAAGGTCAGAGAAGGGAAAATTGCGACACAGCCCAACGTCACGAAACAACTAATGTTTTCCAAGATACACCCTCCTCATCCATGTTACAAGTTAGTAGCGTAGAGAGAGAGAGAGAATTTCTGAACCCATCCCTTCCCAACTATGATTAAAACGGTTTTTAAAATAAGCGATTTATCTACGATTCCTTATTTAAAACTCTGGATCCACTCCCAGAATAATTAATTGTACGCGTGCATTAAATTATATCTCAGTCTAGAGTTGTGACGTTGAGTCATTCGCGATTTTCTCTTCACTAACCTTAGGAAGTGTTTCGTAATTTGAATAGCAAAAACTTTCAATTCCTTTCAAACCGAATGAAACGGGATTAGAAATTAAATGAAGTGAATTTAGGATAGTAATAGATAAGCGAAATAGAATTGAAGGGAATAAGATGTTAGACAAATGAAACCTATATATAGTTATATATATATTTGAAAGCTAATAGTTAAGAGTGAATTGTCGATCGTTAAAATTGGTTACAAGAGACTGCTGTTAGAGTAAGGAGAGTATTCGACCCCGCTGTATTCGAGAAGTCGAGTGTCTTGCTCGAAGCGAGTGAGTTGGTAACCCAAGATTTTAGTGTTTAATTCTAAATTAGGCGCCGGGGATTGATCGCTTGTCATTTGAAAGAGATCAGTATAACCTGTGAAGAAACCTAATAAACTGTGCTGTCCTTTTTCTGACGCCCCTCGATTGGAATTGCAATCTTATCGAATTAAGCTTTCTGATGTCTATGGATTTGAACAATGCAGCAGCCTTTTGTAGTGTTGCGAGTGAGCTGCGCGTGGAGAAGCGCTTTGCGTAAGATGTTCTAAGTGGCCATGCTTACACACCAATAGTTAGCTGACCTGAGCAGGTGTCCGTCTCTCCTGCGGGAGTTGTTCCACGGCGAGTCCTCATACCGATAGGCCTTCCGGATCAGAGGGGCGCACGAACAGCTCAACTTATTGCCCATCACATCCCACGGCCACCTGCAAAAATGAAACAATCAATGCATTCTCTCGCATTCGAAAAGCACAACATATGACATCTAAGAACACAGCACTTCCTTCATTATAAAAACGCATAACGTCAGTCGCATATTAATATTTCGGTATCGATACTATGTAAGCCGTACTCGAACTGAAATAGAGTAGAAAAACGATCCTTTTAAAATTTATTTTTCTACGGTATTCATTTTTCAAACATGTTCATAATATTTATCTGCTAGCCTTAGAAAATAACCGTGGTACAATTTACGAGGGGATATCGTAAAATGTTAATTGTGATTAAGAAATATCCGAGATACCTGGATAAAATTCATTCTGCATATGAATGGAGTCTCGTGTACAAAATGTTGTAAATCACAGATATTCGTGTTGATTTCAGAAAACCACAGATTGATCGAAAACAGAATTTTTATTTATTTTTCTTAAGACTTCTCTTAATTAGTCACTCTCCATTTCTCTCAGTGATTCTTGAATTTTGGAAGCGGTATAAAGATTAAACTCAATCTTCTCAAAACTGCGGGTTACTTTTATCTGTGGTTTTCTAAAACACACACCAATCCACGCGAATAGCTGCCCATCGACAACATTCTGTACATAAGAATCCATTAAAATGTTGAATAAATTTTATCTAAATATCTCGGTTAATAATAATTAAAACTTTACGGTATCCCGTCGTACGTTGAAGTATGAAGTAAAAATAATTCAATTCCAACTATAAATTCAATTGTCTCATTAAAGTCGTAAATGCAAGCATTATTAGGGCTAATCCGGTGAGTTTGAACCAAAGTGAATGACGATACCTTATATAGCACTCTCCTAAATTTCGCTCCCTCCCAACGACTTGGATTCCCGTCAGAGCCTAAGTCACACGACATATCTCCAGTGGCATCAGAACTCGATTAAAACAATTTACTCTAGGATACTATTTAAAAATCCGCAACAGATTGCGTTAAAGCTCCCGTCTACCCGCCATTTTGATTCCATTAGCGTAATGTTAGTCCTATGGAATTTCGATTTTAGTTATCACATCTTTATTGTGTTTGATCTATTTAAATAAAATAAAGTGCATTTGAAATAGCATCAGATAATGAAAGCTTCTGAGGTAATTACTTATTTCTCTCGGAGTCTTAGAATATTTTTTAAAGAACGGAAAAAATCACAAACAAATCATTAAAATAGGGGAAATTTTTTGAAAGTCGGAGGAAAAAGGCAATTCCGCAGAGACATTCATTATTTTTTGCTCTTTCAGATGCATTTTATTGCATTCAAATAGATCACATAGTCTAGATTTGAGGAGGAAAATAGAAATTATACAGGATTAACAATCAACTAACAAAATCAAAATGGTGGGTAGACGGGTGTCTTAATTCTAAGAATTTACTTTCGCCATTGCGAAGAAAAAAGGAACGGTGAATCAAAGAGGACACGATACACACACGAAACTAATTTTAAAAAAAACTTCATAGACGAACATTTATTACTTTCACGAGCATGAATAGGAATTTTAATGCTGTTAAAAGAGAGTTGTATTTTTAAAATAACTTAGTGGGTTTTAGGCCATCTTTCCCGAATAGGTGAAATCCGTTTATGTTTCTTACTAAAATGCTAAACAAGCCGCATTTGCGGAAAAATAAAATTCGTTCCATCACTTAAGGCTCCCGTCTACTGGCCCTTTTGATTTTGTGAATGTAATATAATCCTACGGAATTTCTACCGCTAACCTCAAATATGTACTATTTTATCTATTCGAAGCAAGTGCATTTGAAAGAGCAAAAAATTAGGACGTTTCTGCGGAATCGATCCCCAATTTTTGAAAATATTCAAGAATATCTTTTAAAGACTAGAAAACCCACAAAAGAATCGTTAAAATAAGATAATAGTACTTTAAAAAGTAGAAGGGAAAATGTAATTCCGCAGAAACCTTTGTTTTTTCTTACTTTTTTCGGATGAACTTTTTTTTTAATTTCAAATAGTTTAAATAGTAAATATTTGAGGAATGTTTGTCAGAATTTCACAGGATTAACCTTGCGTTGACGAAATCAAAATCGCGTGTAGATTTGAATCCTCCCTTGATTTAGAGCCTCAAATCAGATGAATGTTTACATTCCAACCCTTTCTAAAGCCGTGAGAAATATACTTGCCTCTAACTAAGAAGCAAGAACAAAGTAAGTTACGATAAAAGAAAAATCGACGAGCGCTACCAGTTGCACGGGAGGTATTTGCACAGTGCGCTCTCCATGTTGATCCCTGCTTTTTGAAACTTCACGAAAAATAATGTGCTTAGATTCTTCATTTTATCGTCATCTATGAAAATGAAATATATCTAATTTCGAATTCCTTTGGCAGATTGTAATATTTACAATATATTTTGTAAATATGCAAGTGCAACAGAAAAATAAATAAAAAAAGAAAAAAAAAAAACTTATTTTGATCGAGGTTTTATTTAAATTTGGACTAAAAATATAAAATAGTTTTTTCTTTCAAATGTATAAGAATGAATAAAAAAACACGAGGCGCTTACATTCAAACGATTATAAATTATGTTTTATTTTACATTTAAATAAAAATTATTTTCATACTTTTTAATCCATTTTTGATTAAATTTCTGTGTTTATATCTATTTCATTCTTTTCACGCTGAAAATTGAAGACTAAAAAGGCTATATTGATTGAGCTCTATATATATATGTGCAAAATTTCAATTGAATCGGTACATTGTTAGGTGTAAACCCCCACCTCTCCCCCCTTTTCCGTCATTGTTTGAGTATATCATAGCATTGTATTGTCATCGGAGTTGACCGCGTATAGAACATTTCTGCTTGGATAACAGGAAGGGGGGTGGAAATTTGAGTACAAAGAGAGCCCTCAAGTCCTCCCCCTCCAAATGAAGAATCACAGAGAGCAAAACTTGTAGAGATTATCAGCACAAAAAGACTGCAAATCACTAATAAAAACCGTCATCGCACTTCACTTCAGGAATTTACTCACTGAGGGCAAATCTCCAAAATGATAATTTGCATTTCACAAAGACAAACTCCGATAGATCCCCCGTCTCAACACTTCTGCGTATAAGTAACTGTCCTCACCAGGAAGGAAGGAAAATGACGTAACTTTTCTTCTAAATGAAGTATAGAAAAAATTCAAAAATTTCCGAGAACCCTTGATTTCTCTCTAAAGATCAAAATTTGCTTAACCTTTTTCTGGCATTCAACAAAACTTTTGGAAATGTCTCTTTCCAAAAATGAGAATAATTTTGCCATTAAGCGTCAATGGAGATTCGCAACTATATTGTCCACGTCGTATTCTTAACAGTACCATATGTCAATCGCTATGCAACTGCGGCTTCCCAAATGATCAGCATGATGTCGAAAAGAAGACAAGGGAGTAGTCTAGTCATTATTTCAACCAATGTTCAAAATCAAGAAAAGTTCAGCAGATCTTTCTCGAAATCAATGAACCGAAAACTAGATAAAGAAATGTGTGTGTGTTTCCCCTTTTTTAACAATTGACTCCAAGTATATATTTGGAATGATATTTTCAACAATCAACATCTTCAGAGATTAGTTTCCGAAACGAATACTGTAAGCAAAAAAAAAAAAAAAAAAAAAAAAAGCAATGGGGCAAGATTTTATTTCTGCCATGTTGTTTCTCGGTAATGATAACGAGACTTAATTCGCCATTTTTGTCTGGGAATTACCATAACAATTCCCACCTCATTCGAATGAAGCCCGGTAGTTTGTCAGAAATGATTTAACCATTTGTAGAAATAATGAAGGAACAAGAAACCGGTCGCTTGAAGCAACTTCTCGGCATCATTTTGCTGCGGCTCTGGCGGCGTTTCAAACCCATTCGAACGAAAGGAAATGTTCTCCGTAATTGTGGGAGAAAGCAATTTACGGGGGCGCTTCGGGTTCGAATAAATAAATGGTGACCGCCTCGCGAGGAATTTTTAACGATGTTCCTTTTGCGTTAGAATTAAAATTATGCGGTTTTTATTTCATTCCCTGACGGGGGAGGAAAGTAATTGTAACTCGGAATACGTTATTCAGTAGAGTAAACGTTTTTGTGAACGGAAGTTTAGTGGGATCGAAACACCCGGGGAAGCATCGCTCTCGAAATAAGAACGTGACAAATTACAGAAGTTCTAGCTTACACACCACTGTCGGAGGTAGAAATATTTGCTGCTAAGTGGCTGCAATGCCAAGGATAAAATAAAAACGCTTTATTTAAGGAGTAAGGGGAAGTGTGTGCTTTTGCTAAATTTATATTCGTGTGTATGTGGCAACTGAGAACGATTCTTGGGCGGTTCCGCCGACTAAAGATCCCTTGCGTAGGATGGCACGATAAGCTCCAAGACCTCCCGTTGGAATGGTGTGGAAGTTTGGAGACTGCAATGCCAGCTGAGGTGTCACCCTCGTCACATGACCAGGGCACAAAATTACAAGGTGCGTCACCCTTATTTCTTCTGGTTCTAATTGTTAACTAATTAATTAGACCTCCAAGATAGTGGCTCGTAATTGGTTGATGGTTTTATTGTTAATTAACGACACACTCTAAAGCAACACGAGTGTTTTTGGCCACGGATCTCGTCATTTTAAAGCTTGAACGATAACGACACCAAAGCTGTTACCCCTTCTCCAAACTTCCCTGTAATCCAAAAGGAGGACTTGGAGCCTCGACATATTTAAGTTGCCTTATATTAGCCTAACTAGGTATCGGCTCTTTTACAGGAATCAGGACTCGAACCTATGACTCGACGGAAATAACATAGTTAGCGAGTTCGTGAACATAACAACCAGACACTGGACCACAACTGGTTTTGCAAAATCAAAATGGTTTCCTTTCCTTTTTTATTTTTAGTTTAAATCCAAATATATATATTTGAGTATTATATTGAAGTTAGCGCATACTTCCCATTAACCACTGAAAGGCAAGGTTGGATCTTTGAATCCCTCACCCTACTTGTAAATAGCTTCTTTGATTTTTTTTTTTGATTGATTGCTTAACAATGTCTTACTTAGAAGCAGATATATTGCCAAATGGACCTCGTAATTTTGAATCTTGGTCCATTCTCGAGGACAACACCTCCCTCAAAACTTCCACACCTTTCAAAACATTGAGCCTTCGGCGGCCGGTGGTTTTCCAACCCTGTGGAGGGGGAGATTTGTGACCTTGAGTGCCGCAGCGTTGTTTCGAAGCAGGTCCGAAGGAAAGTTCACCGGTCCTTTTTGCATGCTCTTACTAACCAGGCTGAATAGACATCTCTTCTGGCTGGTGAAGTAAGGGCTTTTGTTGTTGATGAAGCCTTTACAGCCGTGTTATACGGAGTGTCTTAAGTGACGTCGGTATTTGACCCCTCGACTGGACGGAAATAATGGTGCCCATGACCTCGTGACCATGAGCATTCGTCTATCGCTGCCACGATGCCTATCTGCAAATCACTTAATAATAATAGAGTCTCGTTATTCATTTATTAAGGAATTTACAGGGGGTGGACAAAAATATGGAAACACCTTGTAAAATGCATGTTTGAAAAGAAAGATTGATTTTAATGAAATATGAAGGTGGCGCTGGCGTTTTTGACTACTAACGCCACCTATACAACTTCGTAAATGTGCTAAACAGTTCAGTTGTTGTCGGAGTACTGTTATGTGAGGTTGTCATTGCATTATGTCAGAGTTAACAGACTTCGAACGTGGGCAAATTGTTGGAGCACGCATGGTAGGTGCTTCCGTAAGCAAGGTAGCCGAGGTGTTTAGTGTTTCAAGAGGTACTGTATCGAAGATTTATTCCGCATATTTGAAAAGCGGAAAAACATCATCTGCTAAATCAATGCGCGGACGAAAGTGTGTGCTGAGTGATCGTGACAGACGATCATTAAGGGCAATTGTGACGAAAAATAAGAAGACCACAGCTGCAAAAGTTACTGCTGAAATGAATGTTGTGTTACAGAACCCTGTGAGTACTAAAACAATTAGAAGGGAGCTTCATAAACAGAGAATTTCTGACCGTGCTGCAATTGAGAAGCCACTCATCAGTGATGCTAATGCCCGTAACAGGAAAAGGTGGTGTTTAAGTCATAAAGCCTGGACTATAGGGCAGTGGAAGCGTGTAATATGGTCTGACGAGTCTTCTTTCACATTGTTTCCCACTTCTGGCCGAGTTTACGTCTGGAGAACGCCATCTCAAGCCTATAATACAGACTGCTTGTTGCCAAGAGTGAAACATGGCGGGGGTTCTGTTATGGTTTGGGCAGCCATATCGTGGTTCTCTGCTGGCCCCATGATAACTGTGTCAGGGCACATGACTGTCAAGACTTATGTGAACATTTTGGCAGATCAAGTTCATCCCATGGTACAAACTTTGTTCCCCGATGGTGATGGTGTCTTCCAAGACGACAAAGCCCCTGTTCACACAGCTCACATTGTCCAGGACTGATTTTCTGAGCACGAGGAGGATTTGTCCCATCTCCCCTGGCCACCACAGTCACCAGACCTGAATATTATCGAACCTTTGTGGTCTACATTGGAACGGAAAGTACGTTCTCGTTATCCACCGCCAACATCGTTATCTGAACTTGCCACCGTTTTGCAGGAAGAATGGTATAATATTCCCTTGGCACACATACAGGAACTGTATTTATCCATTCCGAGAAGACTGCAAGCTGTTTTGGATGCCAACGGGTTTCCTACACCATATTAAGCAAAGAAACATGTTTTTTAAAAGGTGTTTCCATATTTTTGTCCAACCCCTGTAAATCGACTGCATGAAATGCCCCTCTTTTCTCAAATGGATTTGCTAGTGAAGGAGGAGGAGCTAAGGCCTTTATCGTGATGGTCGATCTATATAAATGTAAGCGTTGAGTTATCCCTATCAAAATCCTTTTATTTTTTTAAAAAAAATAAATTACGAGGACAAAATAATTCCAAAGAAAAATCAATATTTGAATTCAGGAGAAATTATGAAATATTAAAAACGTGCGCATGAAAACACAAAATGAATATTGTCAGATTTAAAATTTTAAGAAAGCAAAAGATTAAGACGCATTCCTAGTTTTCAATATTCAGACACATATTTCATATAAATCGAAAAGAATGTTAAGAAAATAATTTCTAATTCAGAATGGTTTTCTAATCTGATGATTGGTAATGTAATAATTGCTTCAAAATTAGCGTGTCACGAAAACTTCCTGAGAGAAAAGACATCAAAATTAATTGGTACATTGTTTCTCACAAGAAAAAAGAAGGAAGCTTGCTACCTGCCATTAATTAAAAGTCCACCCAGAAGACTGCGTACGAATTGGTATCATTAAAAGAAGTCGCAAATCTCTCGAACGCAGACAAGGTGACGATAATCAAGTAGAGGACAGAAAATCCCTTGATTTCCCTTGGGGAAAAATTTTCCAACTTTAATTAGCGAAGAAATCCCTTCGAGAGATAATATCAAAATAAATAATTCTCGATCAGAACTATAATGCCTCGAGTCGACCAAACGGAGAAAAAAAAAAGGAAAAAGAATTATTTGAAGTTGTCTTTCGTTTTTGCTTTTGTTTCCGCAGAATTTTTCCCTCTAGAAGTTCTTCATCGCCTGGACCTCAAATATTTCTTTTTCTCATGGCAACTGCGGGGTTCTAATAAGGAAAGGGGCAAATATTTATTTTAGGGTCGATAATGCTCATTTTCGGAACAATGCGGACCTTCCAAAGTGGGGCGGTTTCTCTTTCAGGGGTGGACTTAATTAGGCTGGGTTCTTTTAGGTTCCATGGAAATAGATTATTTGCGTGCAGAAATGTTTCTGGGAAGTTGGTCCAAATGACGATTCTTCCCTCGCACTTGTGGTAATGAAACTGTTACACCGAGACTTTTTGCAGTTTCCATTTGGTAGCAGAACTTTATTTTGGAACTTTAGAAGCTTGTGTGTCGAGCGATACTTCGATTCACAATAAATCACATTTTAATGAATGATTTTTCTATGGATGGATAAGACAGCTTATTACGGATTTTCCTCCAACTTCCACGTGATGTTATTTGATTTGAGACCCTCTTCTAAAAATGAATCATGACTTTTGTATATTAGTATGGAAATACCGAAGTGTCGTGAATAGGATGGATGCGACGGAGGGATATCTGATAAATGCTCAGTGGTTTTACACATTTAACTCTTGTTGGAAAACCAAAAATCATTGGAAACAAATATCACCATACCAAGTTGAATAACAGTTTATTTTGTGACATTGGGCTCGCGCAATTTGCCCTTCAACCAATTCTTCAGGATTCCTTGTTTCTAAGAGCATTTTAATCAGAAATTCCCACCAATAAAAGGAAATTTTGTGACCTTTCATTACCCAACTCTTGTGCTATATCTCAATATAATAAATTAGTCTAAAACTCCAAATGAAGACACACAAGGAAAAAAAATAGAATTTGATTCTCACTGCAGGATATTGCTCTCTCTGGAACTACAACCTAGTCCTCAATCTCAATTTATAATTTAAAGAAGAAATCTTATCTTCTCGTTTTTAATTCCGCAACTCTCTTTGACTACGTAGCTTAATATTCTTAGGGGAACTCGCTTCATTACTCTAAAATAATAGAAAAATTTCAATCTGAATTGCAATTTTCCGACATCAAGTCTTTATTCTCTATCTCTCTTCATTTTCTACTGATTGAGTATCATTTATAAATCATTATCCCTAAATCACTTCACTTCTATCTTCATCTAATTTACCTAATCGCATTTCATTTTGATTGGAAAGAAATTGTAATTTTATGCAATTCGAACTGATAAAATACCCTCAAGAGAAAATTGCGAATAGCCCGATGTTATAATGTAGATGGATTTAGATCATGAAATGAAATGAAAAGACTCGATGTACAGTCAAGTCCGTTTTTGTGCGAGTGCTAAGGACTCCATAAAAAAAACGCGTGAAAAGATGTTCTTAAACGCCATAAGCAACTGTATAACACATTTTTTGCAACACACTTCCGACGTCCTCGTAAAATTATCCTTCGCGGTCAAAAATGCTCATTTTCTTGCGGACGACTGCTTCAGAATCATTTGCGCTACTTGAAGATGTTGTTGACATCTTTTGAGATACGATGGAGTCGGTGATGACAGTTTTTGTTTGGATGGCCGCTTGTAGAGGTCGCGTTAGATAGACATACAAAGATCGAAGCTTATGAGGGAATTTTAAAGTTCTTTCAGAATTGGTATTTTCTAAAGGGATGTAACATCTGAGGTGGGTCATCTGTTGCTATTTTTAAAATTAGTTTTTCTCACTCTTTGTTCATATTATGCATTTTGATGGATTTCTTTTAGATACCGTATTCAGATATCGCACATAAAAAAGTGAAAAACACGCAAAAAGGAGCGCATAAAAACCGGTTGGACAGCACTGGAGCGACGTGATTGTTTAATGACGTCGCACTTAGAAGGGCTATTGACCACGAATCTCTGCATTTTCAACCCCGACGAGGATGACACCTCGGAAGGGACATCTGTCTCCTAACTTCCACATCATGCCAATGAAAGGATTTGGGACCTCGACAGATTAAACGTGCATCAGCCCCTGCGACATGTCGGATCTTTAGCAGCATCAGCACTCGAACACATGCCACGACGAAAAACGCCACCCGTGAGTCCGCGACTGTGAACCCTAGGCTACCGCATGTTGAGTCGACAGCTTAGTGTACGGTTAAGATTGTGAGCTGAAGTTGGAAACAGACCTGCGTTTAGTAAGAGCGTTTGACGAGAAATCAGACAGAAGCGACGAAGGGTTAATAATTCTAACACTTCAGTTTTACTTTATCTAAGACTTCTAACCCGATTAGATAGGAAAGATCGAGATTAATTTGTTTTTCAAACGTCAAATCAGATGTGTATAGAAATTACCTGCCACGGATAGAGTAAATTTAGGATCGTCTAGTGTATATTCGTGACGCGAATAAATGACTTTCTCTTCATTCTACTGCTTAAATTTGTGATTTTATAAATAAGATTTAGATTGGAAGATGAAGGAAATATTAGAGTAGTGTCGCAGCGATTTTTAATCTGAATTTCGAAACACGGGTGAGAAATCGCGTAGAAAATGACACGCCTCTACTCAAAGTGGTTATTTCGGATACGGTGTGATGAAATACCATGGATTCTGCTTGAATCTATTGAAATAAATCTTAGCAATTAAAACGACTTAAATATCGGTGCGCAATGGCCTTTCAAAAAGTAAGTTGCACTTGTTCCCTCGTAGATGACAGCCTTGTGAAGCACAGAGGATAACTGAGGGCTTCTAACGATAGAAATTTCATTTGGATAGTGGTAAAAGTTGACGCGTGGTACGAGAAAAATAGCGAGGAAACTTATTCCAACGTGCACATAACAATGTTTTTTTAATGAGTAAAACGGAGATTCATCATGAAACATCAGAAATGTGTTTGGGCCACGTGCATTGTCACGTCCAGCCATCGTGAAATGGTTGCAGCAGTTTGAAGGTAGTCGTTCCCTTTAGCCGATTGGGAAAGACTAGGAAGGTCAACATAAGGGAGAGCCTATCATATATGGGACATCCCATCAGAGGGTGAAGTCATGGAATGTTTCGATTGCAAAGGAATTGTCCACGCCGAGTTCACACAGAAAGGCAAAACTATTAACGCCGTATGGAAAAATGCCAAGAAGTTCGTACAAAGCTGTGAAAACATGGAAAAGCCCTCTTACACGACAATGCATGATCTCACACGCATAACACAGGGTTTGCTTTGCAGTTTTAGATGGGAGTTCTGGCAACATCCACCGTACATCCCGTAAGAGCACTGCGGCTTTCCTCTGATCGGCAAACCCAAAGAACTTTTAAGTCGAAAACAATTTTTCCAATCATGGACAGGTTCAGCTAACTGTTCTAAGCTGGCTCCAGAACCAAGGAGTGAGTTTTTATCGTCGGAACATCGAACGGTGAGTGCAATGTCAGCAGCGACTAGGAGAAATAGAGTGTGTGTCATAATTACAGTGTTGCCCACTGCTCAGTGCTTTTTCAACCAACATTGCTCGAGAGGAACTTACTTTTTGAATGCCCCTAGTCATTCACTGAATGATGTCAAAAATTAAAAGCATTGAAAATAAACCACAGATGTATGAACTGTGGAAATTTTCTCTTAAAATTTAGATTTTTTTTTTTTTTTTTTCAAAATGTATTTCCACAATTAAGTTCAGGAACATTTACTCATAGCGAAGGTAGCCATAATGCGACCGGATTAAATTATCTTTTTAGACTAAACAAACGTATTTTTTTTTACCATACAAGTCGATCTCAGAGACATCGTATAAATTCCGCGCATAAGCCGAGCGTTTCTGAGAATTTTTCTTAGCTATGTTACTTGAATCGTCTCGTAAATTATTACCCGTGCAATGCCGCTTCCCTGCAATATTCCTCTTATTGCAGAAAAGTGACATTTACCGAGGTGCGGTTGGATACCGGGAAGGGCTGAGCAAAGACCTCGGAGACTAAATGAAGATTCAAGAAAATGATCGAATTTTTGCGATATCTGTATTAAGAGAAATTATGCATTCTTCGAAAATTTTCCCTGTGATATCACACTTGACTGGAAACTCTATAAATAAGCGGAGATCTTCCAATGAAGCAGTTTGCCTCCTGAGTTTACTTTTGAAGAGCAAAAGTTCTATTAGGGTTATTTCTAGTGATGTTCAGCAACTGTTTATGTTGTTCACCTGTGCATGCGTTTCCTTCCTAATGCCAATCTGCACAAGTGCTGCCATTCTAAAAAAGTTGTGATTACTGTGCTTCTGAATATTTACAAATAAAGTGCCTCGTTAGACTGCTTTCATCGCATGGGACACCTTCACTTACCTCCAAGGCTTAGGTCCATTGCCAATAATACGTAGCCCACTTCAACGTCCGCAAAATTATTAGCCCTGTTACTTGTGCTAGTAAGTGAGATATAAATTTCCCTGCCAATAAATTCGAATCTGTTAATTTTTTTTGTATGCAACTCGTTAGTTCTGCAGCAGGACCGCAATTAAAACAACTAAAATATTTGAAATTTTGAATGTTTTAATTTTGTAATAAAAAAACAGAGAGCCATGCTATAGAGTAAAATATCTATATTTGCGTTTTTTTCTCGAAATGTTATTTATTTGGATTCCGATTCGCTTTTCTCATAATCTACTTTATCGACAGAGGCGATATTTTGGCACAACATGAAATGGGTTCAGTTTCATGAAGAGAATGCAATATTTTTCTAATAATCCCTCACAAAATTCCAAGTACTGCAAAATATTTGTATAAAAATTATGAAAATTTTGATTGGTACAATTCAAAAAATTTAGTTTCATTCAATTCAGTGTTTAAATTTATAATTATGTTCGGTGTTATGCTAATTTTAGAGTTATCCATGCAGTAGATGTGAGATGCAACTCTTTTATGCCAGATGAACGTAAAGATAAGTACGTCACTAACAAACGTAAATACAGCTATTGATTAATGAATAATCTTGCATAATTACTTAAATGTATAAATATTGCTTTCTGTGCATAAACTGGTACTGAAATATACAACGTAATAAGGTCTCGATTTCAAAAAGGGAGAATTACTTAAACTTGGCATAAAACAAGCTCCCGGATGAAGGCGCCTCAAATGAAATAATCCAATCAGAATTGTCTCGACCCTGTTTCAGAAGTAACTGCAAACTTGAAAATAGCGAAGGAGTGCAATTCGACAAGATCAGCTCCAAATGGGAAGTGAATTAGAACGATCATCGCGAACGCTTATCGACATAACAGTCAAAAGCGATCGCCGCAGAGGTTCCCCCCCCCCATTCAATAACGGCGACAAGTTAATGGATTAATTCGTTGCTTTTCCGCTCCGTGCGCTTACATCGATGTCACAGGCGAAACGATGCTTCGAAAGAATAGGGGAGCGTCAAGAAGTTGGAAAGTATCGTATCGATTGCAAGAAATGCAGCATTCGATAGTCGCGATGCATTCTGGGGCTCTGTCCATTGACCTCCCCCCATTGATGTTTTTCCGACAGCGTAACAGAGTTTTCAAGCTGAATGAAATTTCACTCGGCCTCATTATCGGAAAAGGAAGCAGCCGAGATGAAGACTGATTGGCGATAAATCATCGCAAAAATGGAATCCGATTGCACTAATTCTCACTGACGCTGTTCTCTCTAGAGGGGACAAAGAAAATAATTTCACGATTTCGACCTGACGTACAGTTAGTCTTCTTTCGAATTTAATTTCTTACAAAGATTTCGCAATGGAATGAAAATTATAATTAAAAAATGAATTGAGTGCTATGTTATGTCATTTCTCGGTAATATTAATTTTTGGCTTACTTTCTCTTCAGCCAAGAAAACAGCCAAATGGAGAAGTATGCTTGGTTTGAAATAAAGTAGCTCGAGACCTTTTGCACTAAATTTAGATATCGCATTCCGCACTTAAGAGCCTCGTCTAGGTAATGAGAAACATTCTCGAGAGTTAGTAATTCATCCTCCCAACCTCCATATCACAGCCAAATAAAGAAAAAAGGAGGGTTAGATACGAGTGGCAAATACAATTTCAGATTTAACTACTGTTTAAATTTTTTTTCAAAATATAACCTAAGATGTTATACATCAATCGATAGGTAAAATTTTTATATCCTTCAATCAAGCATTTTAAGGAAAATATATTTTAAAAGTAAAACCTTTAGCAACGGCGATTCGTTTTTCAGTTGGTTGGATTTAGTTCCTGGAAAACGGTTTCTCGTAAACGGCTTTAAAAATGTGGGTCGATCTATAAAACCCGAGCAAGACTGAGTACAGGAATTACTTAAGATCAATCTGCATAAATGAGTTATTAAAAAGAATTTATTGTTATCGTTAGAAAGAAACACGTGTTTCGTTATTTTGATTTTGAGTTTTAAAAGCGACATTATAGAGCGCAAGCGATGGTTTGCGGCATTTAAAATCATAAACGTGATGTAATTTCAAAGCAGGACTAAAAAAACAATAACGGCATTTTACCTGATTATAACTATAAAGATATGTGTTGAAACCTCTTTAGATTCAATACAAAAACTCTCATTATTTATTGCCTTTGACAGTTATCGATTGAACTCCAGGCTACCACAATTGGCTGGTGACTCTTCCACATCTACCAGCAATCAGGTAAAATAAAGGACTCAGTTTGAAACACATGATTAGCGAATAATAGTATGTCACTGAAAAATTCTATTCGACAAGCGATGAATGAATATATATATATATATATATATATATATATATAATTATTCAAAAATGCAAACATTCTTAAGTTCAATAACAATGCCAAATTTGACAACAAAATGAATCATACCAAACGATTTTATGGCGAAAAATCTAATTTCAGATATTAAAATAAAAGCAAACGATAAAATATTTAAGTAGATAAATTATTAAAGCTGTTGGTAGTACTCTGTTCCGGTATTAAAAATAAATAACACTGATTGGGAGAGACTATGAAAGCTCTTAGGACAGAGTTTCTACATTTCAGCCATTTTTCTTTCTTTGATAGTTTCTTCACATTCGTAAAATACAATTATTTACAACATTTCCTGGTAAATCTAACACCTTTTCATAAAATTGGCAATGGAATGTTGGGAATTTGGGGTCTTAATACAAAAGTCACCATACGATAATAAAAAGGAGGGATTCATATCAGAGATGTCCAATTCTGCATTTTTTTTTACTTAAAGCCAAACCCACTTCTTTGAAATGATATTTGAAAATACTTCGATTTGAGATTACGACAGCAGTAGAGTTAAAGAAATTTAATTCTGTAAATTTGACAATGGAGAATTGCTTTTAATTATAGTTTCTATTTCTTCAAGAGAGGACATTTAAAATAATATGAATATTTAAAATTCGGATTGGTATTAAACAGAAAAGTAATACATCTATAATACTTAATAAGAACTCAACTTAAACTTCAAGAAAAAAAATTTGCTTGTATATTGTTTGAAGAGAAAGTAAACATTTAAAAAAACAGTGATGAAAGGTTTTTAATAATTGGTCCCAAGGAACTCATTAACCCTTTCACACTTTCCACTGCGAATGTTCCTTATTGTAAATTTTACACAGAAATTAGAATTTTATCAGTAGATTGATTGTTTATTAACATCGCTATTGGAAGTAGCATGAATGTCATTGGCGACGGATCTCGACATTTTGAGCCTCGGTCAAGTGACGAGGATGACACTTTAACTGGCACCTTTCCCTCCAAACTTCCACAACACGTTAATGGGAGATCTGGAGTTTTGACAAACTTGACGTGGATCAGTCCCACTACGTGGTGAATGGCATCGGGATTCAAATCCAAGACTTGACGATAACAATGACAGTCGAGGCGACTATGACCACTTGGTGACCGAGACTAAAGCGTTTTTCAAACATTTGAACAATTTTCTTCTGTTCTTTCGAGTTCGGATTAATTGTGTGTGTATGAAAAAAAATTTCTTTCCACTGACATAAGGGAACCCCCCACTGCAATTGTAATTGTTATGACATTAAATGGCATCTTGAGTGCTGAGGTCGCTGTAAATGCCAAAGGGGACTTAAAAGAGCGAGTTGCCCACTTCAGCTTTACTCTCATTTTTGTGTTTTAAGCGCCCAGTGGTCGTTGTGACCGATGTTGAGGCGATGAAGGGGGAAATGCACACATACAGAGGACGTCCAAAGGAGGATTGATATATTCTAGAGATTTAAATTAACCATCAAGAGTTTCCAAATATCTCCAGATGTAAAGAAAATCTTCTGATAGGTAAAAGGGGTTCTTTGCTCATAGGAGATCCCTCTCGTTAAAAAAAAAGTGGTAAGATTTCTGCGCAAGAGCAATAACCCCCAAACCGATGAAGGGGGGGGGGAAGAAGTGTGATGATTTTTAACTTGCATTGTATGTTCATCAAGAAAAACGAGGTTTGCCACATTTAGCCAATTATCGCCGACAAATACATCCACGATCCGTGTGGGGACCGAGCCACTTTCCGACCGATTGGGCCTTTGAATCAACACAAAACGTCACAAAAGTATCCGTGCGAATTTTGGTATCAAGCACTCGGATCTGAACATGTGAGAACACTTCAGGGATACCACACGTCTCTGAATGAAATGCAAAATCTTGAATTCATCCAAATCGTGATGTAGATGTAGGGTGTGCGCATTGTGAATATGTGCTCCTAGAATTTCTACCACTTCGTTTTGCTATGGTCCTTCTCTTTGTCGAGGACCCATAAAATATTTGATCGACGTGCGAATTTTTTCTGGCGCTGGAATACATGTGCGAAACTAGATTCAAATTGAAGTTTTTAGAAAGGCTAAGAATTTGGTAAGCTAATAATATTTTACTTGTACGATAAAATCAAACACTTTGATAGTGTACGGTATTCCTCTCATTTACCTATTTTTATCATTTGAAATAATCATTAACAGCGATAGTTTTTAATACCTAGCTGATGGTAATTCATGTGTAAATTCAATAATACTGACTTCCCCTTCCGGCCCTAAGACTTCCGTCACAAATAGCAATGCACCCATTTAATGACCTGTGAAACGGAATAGTTTTTTAATCGAACCCACCAATAGCATCGCTATAAATTCCATGGACCCATCAAGATGAAACTTCTTTTACTGGTTTCCTCAGATGGATGTACGTGAATTCCTTCCGCTGAGCGGTATGTTGTAAACATCAATTTCTTTGCAGGTTTCCACCAATTTCAGCTCTACTTTGTTCCGTAATTGTCAAGTTCGTGGAACAACAAGATTAACCTTCAGTTCATTTCTCTATTTCCTTCGTCGAATTGATCGAACCTTTTTCGGTTTCTGAAACAGGTTGTTTATTTGTTTTTGCGCCCGAGGGTGGTCTCTTCCGCATTTATTTATTTACTTTTAGGACTCCTCTAAAAATAACGTTAAATCATTTTAGGGGTTCTAGATTTTCATAGCATGTCTCGACCTGTTTTTCCCATATTCTAGGATTTACCATATTATTAACCACCTAAGGGACTATTGTTTTAGTTGGATCATTTTTGGCGCACCAGATCACTTTTCAATTTTTTACCGTTTCCTTCAATTTTAATTACATTTAGATTAAATATATTCAGTTTAATAATTTATCGTTTGCTAAGGATTTAATTACACGAAGCTGACATAATATTCAATTTAATAATTTACCGTTTGCTTTAATTTTAATTATATTTAGCTTAACAACAGTCAACTTAACAATTTATCTTTTCCTTTAATTTTAGTATCGGAAAAGTTTACTATTGTCCATTTCTCTATATCTCATCGTTTACTTTAATTCTTATATTTAACTGAGTAATTTAATAATAATTTTAAACAAGTGCACCTTAGATGGCTAAATCTGTTGTTTGTAAAGCTTTGCATTGCCGAAGCTCTTCGGGGTTTCTATTCCCGTACTTCCCTGAAGAAGGTGAGCCCCCCGAGGGGCTATCCGATCTTGGTGCACATTCCAGAAGCGGCGGTGAGCGGATCTCGCGTCGGGCAAAGAAAGGCAACCGGGGGATGCTTAAAAAACAAATAATCCTCGTCTATTTATTTATTTATTTATATGTTCGTTCCATTTTTACGCAATGTACAGAGCAGTGAAACGACATTTCATCTCTTGTGGAAGGAATCCCCGTGACTAGACTTTAATATTATTATTTGATACCTCTTACTATTACCGTCAATGACGTCAGCTGATGCATTATTCAATGTCGTAAAAAGCGCTCTCTGCAAACGAGGAATAGTTAACGAAACATCAAAGGACGCACTTTCATTAGAATCATCATCGGGCTTTTGCATAATTCAATAACCACATCACAGTGTAGCAGGTGAAGGAATGAAAAAAAAAAAAACAGAGTTGACATATTTCACTCGCCATTCATTAAGGTTGCCAATGAAAAAACTGAGCGTAGATGATAGCTGTAAGAGATAAAATTAATTAGAACAAAAAAATTATTTGGATAAATAATGGAGTCGGGAGAGAACTCCCATACATTTATAATTGTAGTAATCATTCATTCAATTTATTAATCTAATAGGGGCCAAATACATATCAATCGCTTTTAATGCGTCTTGAAAAATCGGAAATTTCTTACAGTTATCTTTCTATTAAAATGATATCTCGAGAAGTGGCCTGGTCTCCAGCTCGTGGCCTTCTTTGTTTCCGTTCATTCGAGCCTTAACTCCCGGCGCGTAGCTTGCCTGATACACGTTTAATCCGGTCTAGGTTCCAAGTCCTCCCGTTGGCACGGTGCGGAAATTTAGAGAGGGAGGTTCCCTCTCAGGCATTATCCTCGTCACTTGACCGAATTTTTGAATGATGAGGTTCGTCGTCTAGAGCCCTCGGGTTACTTTCAAGTGCGACATTTATAAACAATCACATTGCAAATGTAAAAACGGATCTTGATTATTAATTGTTCATACATAAGTACTTATGTTTATAAATAGAATTTCCTTTGCATGAACAAATACATAATTATATATACATCTAAACGCTAAAATAGGACATTCTTTGCTTTTAATTTTAAAGAAGTGAGGATTGTTTAAATTTGATTCAAAATAAGTTCCTCTTTTCTTGTCGAAGGCTTCGCAGTTGCTTTCATTTTAAAATTACATATCTTGATTAATAAGGAAAAATTAAATCTCGAGTGTTGGATAACTTATTAACAAGTTCACAGATGAAAAAAAATAACTTAAAATTTTTTCTCTCCCCCCCCCCAAATAAAACAAGATTAAAAGCCAAAGTTAAAATTCTTTCCCTTTTTTTCATTAATGATTTAGTTAAGAAAACACGAGTCAATTTTCTTTATTTTTTGGTTAAATATAAGCAGAAATTTTATGAAAACATAATTTTAAATTTTTAATCGGAAAGAGTGATTTGAATATGGATGAAAACAGAGTGATATATTTTAATACCTAAAAATAGATTTGAGTATTTTTTTCCAATAAATTTCGAGAACGATACAAAAAGACACATTATCTATCATTTCATACTAAGTACCATGAAAATAAAATAAAAACGAGATATTTTAGCATTCTATAAACAGATTTTATAATTGTAACTTTCGTCTCGTTGCCCCACTCCCTTCACTGCTGTTGGTTCGTGAAGTAAACGTTTACTTTCAATGTAACTCACACATTACAAATACATTTGTTTGAAAAAGAGGAAATATTTAGTTCTTATTCTCAACTTTATATTCCATCCCCGGACCCTCAGCAGACAGCCTAAGGAACATCACCGAAAATATTGCGATAAATACTTTTCAATTAATATTTTAAATGCAGTGAGTTATAATGAGCGCTCCCTATCTGTTAAAAAAAAGGTCCCACGAAAGATGCAAAAAGAAAAGAACGAAATTCTCTCTAATGACCATTCGCCAAAGTAATTGAGGCCCTTCGGCGCAGTGAGGAATAACCTCGTTCTCCCCGAAAAGAAATTCGAAATCGGGTGTCAGCGTTCTCCCGAGAAAGGGAGAATTTAACAAAAGCTTGGATTCTAAATTCAATTTCCGACCTGCGTTCGGGGCCGGAAGAGTCTACTCTGGCGTACTTGAAACGTTCCGTGCAAACTAAAAGGTGTTTCTTGGAGAATTCAATCCGCCCAAAAGACCCGCCAAATATAGGAGATGGATGTCTAAAAATACTTGTGACTTGAATTGTAGCTTTCCTTTGGAAGGGTTGAAATCCGTGTCACAGACCGTCAGAATCTGCTCTCGAGTTATTTGTTTTCAACCATTGCCTGTTACGCAGTTTCTCGACGGGGGGGGGACACTGTTTGTTCGCTTTAGGTAGGCAAAGAGTGACCAAGTAATTGTTGTTTTTTTGTGGAGAAAAATTCGTCTTGAACCGAGATTTTCTCTCTTTAGTGAGGAAAATCATTCAATACAAAACTAGGTCTATTTACAAGGCAAGCAGAAGACAATTTTTCTCATTTCCCTTTGTTAAGAAGACAGAAAATGCCTATAAGTGTTTCTGCTAACGTTAGGGATCATCTGCAGAGTTCGGAGGACGAGGTCACAAGATTTCTGGACTGTTCAGAAAATTCAGCCGAAATTCGATTCGCTCTCTTATCCCATCGCTGCCGATATTGACGCAGCAACGGAGGAGCTTCGGTTCGTAATTACTGGCATGCAGTCGGATCACATTGGAAAAGTAATGAGGTGATATTAGCTCATTTCTACAAATTTTTGTCTGCTGAATAACTTCCTCGTACGAAGAAAGTTGCAGGGAAAATGCTTTCGGTCTACATATAATTGTGAGCTCTTGCTCGAAGACCAGCAAGAGTAAATTCAGATGCTTTTTTGACTGACTTGTAGGTTGGGATGTTAATAAAAAATTCTCACTCCTGATTTCAAATAAATAAATAAAATAAAAATAAAAATTTAAAAAAAATGTAGTAAAGTGTGATAGGATAGATTAGTATCGAATTAAACTGATTCTAAAATTTAATGTGTGTGAAGTTATTGGTATGAAATCAGCATGGCGAGTAAATTGAGTAAAACTGTCACTATTGTAATTTATATGTATTGATTCTTATGGTACAATGTATACCTTATCTGAAATGCAAAGATAACTGACGAATGCAATCATTTGGTTAGATGCTGCCGCTCGCCAGCCTCAGCTTCCAGGCCCCAGAGCCAAAACAATTGGGCGTTAAACCTTCTCGACGAGGCGTTCCTTCAGATGAGCAGCGGTCGCAGTAGCAGAGGAATTTTGGCTTCGAGCTCGCACGAACTAAAATGTATTCGGAAGGATGAGGAGACCGGCCAAAAAAGATATTGGAAGACTACATTCTGAAGTGATATGAGGGAGCTGGAACGGCGCGCTTAGGGATTGCGAGCAACCATCAAATGACGAGAGTGACCGCTGAATTAGTTCGCTCTTATCCTTCAAACGACCGACTTTAAAGCCTGCTCTTCCAACAAATATCCATTTAAATTACATTACATATAACGAATGCAGCATACAGTAATATATATACACATACATAGACATACATATATATATATATATATGTAAGTATGTATATATGCATATATATATATGTAAGTATGTATATATATATATATACATACTTACATATGTTATATATACATAACATATATGTATGTATATATATATGTATATATATATATATATATATATATATATATATATATATATATCCTGCATTGACTTAAAGCTATTTCGCTTTCCTCTTCAGTTTATTTTCAAAAAATAGACAAGAACCAAACAAGAGGGGGAAACTGAGGGGAATGCATAATTTTAAAGTGAACGACGCAACGCTAAAAAGATATTTCATTCGCTACGGCAAAGCGACGAACAATATGATTATCTTCCAGCGAAATCTGCGATACATGCCCTTCAGATTTATTGGAAAATAAATTTGTAATAAAGACGCATTAAATGCCACTATTTAATCCTTTAAGCGAAAGAAAGAAAAAAAACCTGCCGCGTTACATTGTTTACTTTTATTCAACGTCCTACTCGGTTACAAAAATACACCTTGTACATCAGCCCGTTGCTGTCGGTTTTTTCCCTTCTCAGATAATACCCGGATGGATTTACTTTCTCACTTGAAGGCTGGAAACTACGGGTGAGAGTAATTGTTTTGACAGCACTTTTTTTTCTCTTTTTTTCCATCAGTGTGCGTGGGTTTGTACATTCAGCGAGAGACAGTTGGTTTATTGGAAGAGGGTTTTTGACTGGAAATTGCGCGCCAGGAAGTAATTCTTTTTTTCCTAGGATTTTTTTCGCGAGCTTTTATATAATTTGCTGTGTTCTAATGTATGTACGTTTCCCCAGCTCAAAATTTGTTTTGGAATTTTGAATAATTCCATTTCTTATCATGCAATTGAGATGAACTTTTGCATCCACGCGTAATTCCGATGACAAAAGAATACTCGTGGTGGCGGTCTGAGAGGAGAAGGAGGGGATCTTTCACTTAAACAACATCTAATTAAATTGAAATTTTGCAGACACACGGAAATGTAACAACTTTCCAGCCTGAGAATTAATAAATATACATGAAAAAAAAATTCTTCAATAAAGCATTTTCTGAAAGAGGGAATAAAAGGTATAAAAGCACTTTTTAAATGTGAAATAAAATCTTATATAAGAGAACTCTAGACGTTTAACTAAAATACCTAAGTAAGTGCCGATAAATTAAGTCTCCATAGCTACACAGATACGAGATCAAAAGAAGTACGAGAAAGCCTCTCTCTCTCCAAGTTTTTATAAATTACATATTATTTCACATTTAAAAATATTTTTACACCTTTTAGACCATCTTTATGTAAAAGCTTGATTTAAAAATGTTTTCTAATACATATTTATTTGAATGTTCACTGCGTGTTCCGTAAGCTCATCGATAGTTTGTTCGGCTTAATCCTAATTTAAGAGGCCACTTGGCGAGATTTTTTAAATCGAGCCAAAATGCACCCTTTTTTATTGATTTTACAGGACCATCAGGAAAAATCTACATGGTTACTATCTGTCTATCACAAAGTTAGCCCCCACCAAACATTATCAATTCATACAATGGCGAAAACATGTACTTTTTGAACCCCCATAGTATTACTATGTTTATGTATAGTTTATTTTTGTGATGTCCGATTTTGATTCGAATGATTCAGGAAGTTCATCAGAAGTTGACATTCGCATTGGTGAGAGTTATTCTTTATATAGACAGACAGTACCATTTGTAATGAGAACTATTCTGTATAGTTACCATATATATGTTTTGGAGACTTATCGTACAAATTAATTCACCATGTCCACAAGCTCCCCTAAAATAGGATCCAACAAAATTGTTCTTTTTATAGGAGGAAACTATTACATTTTTTTTCAACTTGAAGTTTTGTATCAAACGATTCGCTCATGTGTAAAATATTGTGATTTACGACAAGGTTTTGCGCTTCCATACCTTTTGGAAGCAATTACGAAATTGTCTCTGCAGATCACCGTTAAGAGAACATTCCATATTTGCACAGAGCAGAATGAAAGCGAAGAAATCGAAAAGGGAATCTGAATATGGATGACGAAAGTGATTTGTGCATCAGAGTTCGCTGTAAATAAGAGGAGAAGAAACCTATTTTCGATTACTACATTTTTCTTTCATTAAAAGAAAAAAGAGACTAGCGAAAGTGGTTTTCTGAAGAAATCAATGGCGGGTCGTCCAAAGAATGGAAAAAGGTTGAAACTCTTAATTACTCGCGAGCTTCTGCTAACAGCCACCTGGGGTCGGAGAGCGTTTTTTTTTTCTTTCGACACCGAGTGCTGAAACGACGAGAGCGCACCTTGGGGTAGGAGGAAAAAATGTTTGCACCGGGTCAAAGACAGCAGCGCCCTGCCAAGGAAGGTATCGCTTTCATAAGACTCAGTGAGGGGTGGCGAAAAAAGTGCTCCCTTATTATACAGAAGCCGCAATGCATTAGCATTAAGTAGCCAATTGAGAGGTTGGAGCCCCGCCACGTGCCTTCATTATAAATTCCGAAAACAGTCGGGGGATATCCTGCTCAAGATAGAGACTGCCACTGAAAAACTCGGGGAGGAAAATATGCCTCTGGAGAGTTTGCACGCAAGAGAAAGTCAGGGATGGATCCTTTTTTTTTTATTTTTATTCTGTCTCATTTTGCCTTGTGTCATTGCTCGAAGGAAGAGCCATTTCCCCAAGAAGGACCAGAGTTTGTATTTAAATGAGTAGAGTGAAGGATAAGAGCTTTTTTCTCTTTTAGAGTTGGAGTGGATGAGTTACATCCATAAATCGTTAACTGTATCAGACATAAAATGATATTGTAGCAAAGGGTGCCTCTTAATCATCAGTTTCCGCGGTCATTAGTTCATAGTGACGAGGTGGAAGTCTTACACGATATAAAACACGATAGAAGACACAGTCCGAATCCAGTCCCTTATTTATGTTTTAATTACGAATACTTAATGAACAGTCTCTCTCTGTCTGCTATACCTCAACGCACCTGCAATTTAGTTTAGAATTAAATAACAAAGTTCTAGTTTTCCATCTCACTAGGATTCGAGCGAGTTTAGCCACCAATACTGGGGGTTCGAGGGGGGAGTCTCTTCATTTCCCATCCATATGGATTCCCTCCAAAGTTCTTAATCATCATAAATCTTTTATTAACGTAAGATTATATTCATTATCATTCGGAAACTACTGACTTTTTATTTCACAATTAATGATATTAATAAATTTTAGTCCCTTTTCCATCAATCCATTAGTAACTTCATAATAATTAATTAGTAAATCCAGTCACTACACTTGTTATATTAATCTAATTTGCGTAATCATGTTACATTTTAATGCAAAAGAAAACTTAAATATGAAATCAGAAAGTAGACACAGATGTTAGTAAAGAGGATTTTTGAGAGAGTCCACGTTACAAGGGGTAATGCAGAACTGGTTTGATCAGTTTAATTAGTACTGTTATTAAAGCTTTCTTTCCTCTATCGATATCACTTGCGAAGCAATTTTGAAAGAAGATTTTAAAAAGCAGAATTTTTTCTTTCTCCAGAAGTTGCTGTCAAATAGCGCCACATGAAAAAGGAGCCACTGTTCATGCCAATCGGCCAAGAATGATGCTTTCTTGCTTCTTCGAGTACGATACGAAAAAGTGGAAAACTTTTCATTTGTTCGGCCTCCCCCAATACACCATTCCCTGTTTTGCTTTGTATTGAAAGTAAGTGACACAACATTTGATGAGATTCTGCATTTTGCCACTTTTTGTGGAATCTATGAGTTGACCTCGTTTTAGTTGACTCATTTCCAGTTGATTAGTTCTGTGAGGGCAAAACTGAGTACTCAGAGCTGGGACAAAGCCGGATTTCTCACACTACCGCAACTCGATGTCACTCCTCCACTAACACGAAACACCTCAAGAACGACCCCTCCCTCCGATTAGAGGATTCGACTGTGATGTCGAAGATATCTGCAAGTTATGCCAGAGGGCGACTTCGAAAATCCGAATAAATGAACATGCTTTATCTATATAATATCTCATTTTTGCTTTTATAAGTTTGAAAATCGACTGAAAATTAAAATGAATTAATAATAAAATGTTGTTTGGGTATATTTTATGTTTTCTTTCCTAGATGCCCGGTTCTACACACCTCTACTTCAAAAGTTGTCCTTTGGGACTTTTGCCTTCACTCATATTTCTGATCAGGGAGTAAACCTATAACATTTATCAATAGCCTTGGTGTGTATGATTACTGCTGTGACTACATTTTCTGCTTTTAAAATGGTTTGTGGTATGGGATTATTGATCAACTAAGTTATTTTATTACTCCATTTCCCCTATGTCAATCAACGATTCGTAGTAATGACACCCAAAAAGGGGACATGGTAGCTTGGTCGGAAGAGTAACGGATTCATAATCTTGGTTTGGAAATAGATTGTCCAAAGACTGTCGTAAAGTGGGTCACTGTGTTATATAAGTGTAGAATCTCAGTCTTCAAACTGGAGAAAGGGTGCCAGCTCAGATGACGACCTTGTCAAATGTCCGTTGTTCAGAATTATGAGGCGTGCTGGCTGTGTTTGGCGGACCTTCAAATTGGGCAGATAAATTGAACCGGGAAAGCGCTCAATGAATTAACAGGCATCCACCTAAAAACGTTCGAGAACAGCACCCGTAAAGCCAGCACTAAAACCTAAGAGTGTCCAATTTTTTTCCATTTTGTGCGTTACGAGTGGATCCTTCTCAAAATGTTATAACCACACTTTCTTAGGTTATATTAATTTTTGAAGAAAAAAAAGCATTTGCTCTCTATAAATTCATAGTTTCTAACTGTTTATTTTCCATTTCTCGAAATAACATAAATCTGCGACCCAGGGAGACCTATTTGAATTTTAATGGAAGTCTGCCTCCTAAAAAGAAATTTACGTTCAAGAAAGATACCAAAAGATATTTAAATGCTTTACTACAATAAGAAATAACCAATTTTTGGTTCGTTGGTTTCTTTAACGTCACACTAGGAGCACCACATTAAGACAAATTAACAACTGATCTTTAATCAGAATAAATTTTCGCTTCAATTAATTTTAATAATGATTAGTCTTACGATATATATATATCCGGGGATGATATTTGAAACTTTAAGATATTTATAAATACAGGGTGGTTGTAATCAAACAGACAGTGCTCAGAGTATTCTCTCTAATCTAGTTGCGACAATTGCGCCAAATGTAGCAGGAAGATTACACAAGACGGCGGACGAAGGATTTCGTGAAGAAAAAGTTCCAAAAGTCAACGCTAAGGAAATATGTTGCGCATCACAGTTGAAAAGAGAATTATAAAAAACCAAGATTAGCGCATTCAAATCAGGTTTAATGTGCTCCGACATTTTTGTCGACCACCTATTACGTTTTTGAATAACGTTCACAAAAGCGGAAAGTAACATTGTTTGCAGTCCGTGATTTGTTTTCTTTCAACATAGCAATATTCTAGTGTTCTGTCGACAATCGCTGGTGCAACTTCTTCGATTGTATTCCGTGGTACGGGTTTTCGTTCTCTGCCTGAGTTCAGAGAACTTACTTTCTCACATTTCTCACTCAGCCATTGCTTTTAAACCAGTAACTGACACAGGACCTTACGTATTTTTTGTGATTTCTGAAAAGCAAAAAGAGTGGATCACGCGTTGCACTGGTCTGAGATCAGAGAATTTGACAAATAACTCACACTCGACTTAAGAAGACATTTTTGCACGTAACTTTCAAACCAATTAGCATATTGCCTTTTAAAGCCCGAGAAGGTAGCATTGCACCAAAGGATGTAACATGAAATTTGAATAAAGAGCCTATTTTAGACCTGCTGTTTTCTTTGTAAATGAAAACAAAGATAAAGAGAATTTATCGTCGAAGTGTGTTTCTATTTTTAAAGATTATTGTTATATGAACTGAGTTAATTTTGTGTGCTTGAAAAAAAGCAATTTTATTTCAGCATTGATTCTGCATCTCCCCCCGGCTTGTTTAATCTTCACACACACACACACACACACACACACACACACACACACACACACACACACACACACACACATATATATATATATATAAATCAGAAAAGTAGAAAAATAAACAAAATATAAAGAAATAAGAAAACATATAAATCCAAAAAATAAAATGACAGAGGAAAACACACGAAATCTTTAAAATCCAAATGATAAAAAATTCAAGAAGTAAATTTAAAATACTTAAGAAAAGTTCAAGATTTTCCAAGTATAACACTCCATGCGTATAAATATTACATACAGTAATATAAAGAAATGCAAACAAATTTATAAATTTGCATAACACGAACAAATTAAATTTAGAAAAGATTTTTTTTTCTCACTTTAGATACTCGATACTTTATTTCAAGTCATAAAAAAGCATAACAAATTAGATACAAATCTGCTACCGAGATAAACACTTTTAAGCGTTGCCAAAAGGCACAAACACTAAACTCTAAAAAGCCATTTTTATATGTTGCCAAAATTTCAACAATATATATATATATATTTCATAACCACAAATGTTTTTGTATAAAAAGCACGACCTCCATTCATGCGAGAGGAACCCCCTCCGTCTAACAAGACGCGAGCCGAGGTGTCCGAAATGTTAAAGGTAAGGGGAAAGAGACGTAATCCCGAATATCCTCGGGACTTGTGCTTGTTAGGGGCTGCTCCAAGTAATCTTCTTACGGTCGCCCCCCGAAACACGTCTTTGGGGCTTCATTAAAGAAAGGATCTGACATTTTCGAGGATTTAATTTTCCGTTTTAGTGGAACGCTTCGAGCGCTTTCCAAACCGGTTTCGATTGGAAAGTTCAAAGGTCATTTTAAAATGGCGACTTGGGTCATTCATGCATGCACTGGGCTTTCGGGCGCATTTTTGAAAAAAAGTGTAGAAAAAAAAAAGTGAGGCAATATATTTATACTATTTATTGTTGCTTATTTTCTATTAAAAGTCTGTTTATGACATTCATTATTTTAAAATTTTGGTGGATTGCTCAATTGACAATGAATTCGAAATTTTTCCTTTTAAGCTAATAGCAACAGTTAGAGTTATCTAAAAGAACATATCAAAAGAAAGTTCGTGGAGGACTTTTTATGGGTAAGGTTGACCGATGTTTCTTTCTTTACGAGTGGTATCTCTAAAAATCAATGATTTTACGTTCAAAAATGTAATAAAAATGAAGCAGTGCGATGTTTAAAGTTCCTATGAGAAAACGGTAATGCTCTACAATATTATTTTTAAAAAATTAAAAAACGTTTTCAGTCGAGAATAAAAATATAAAAAGGGATTGTCTTTACGACAGAATGTGATTGCTTTTAGAATGTTAAAAAACAAGTAAAGAAAAACCCGATCATTTTGCCATAAGGATAAAAATTCTATAAGAGCTTAATAGTATAAACACTAAACAAAAATTGGTAAAAACATCGGAATCGATTATCAAAAATTGGAACAAATTATTGTACTATTTGGTATTGTACTTATTTTATGTTTTCTAAATCCGAAACAGGTTACAACGGTTCTTTTAAAAAATATCGGTCTGATGAGAGCTGTGTTTGCTCTCAGTGGAAAATAAGCGCAGTTGTGGAATCGACTTTGAGATTATTTTGGCGGTTTTTTTTCGCAATCCTGAAGAGTTTCTGCTTCGATGTGTGGAAGAAGCGTGGACAAATAACTATACCCCAGAGACGAACAGAGGGGTTGTGTAGGCTAAAGGGCTCCGAATGCGGAGAAATGGACCGCCAAGGTGATGGTCACGGTTTTTTGGGATGTAAGCAGAATCAACCACACCAATTATTTTGAAAGAGGAAAAGCTTTACCGCAGAGTATTATGCGTCGCTATTGCACCGGTTGAGTGAAGAAATAATAGGAAAAAAAAATCATCATTTGATAAAGAAAAAGATCATCTTTCTTCAAGACAACGAACGAGGGCAGTTTTAACGGCTTAAATCACGGAATTATAGTTCAAATCACTAGAACACCCATCGTATTCACCAGATTGCAACTCCCTAGTGATTTTTTTTAAAAATCCCTTACTTAAAATAAATGGCTCGGTGGACAATGGCTCTCGTTGAACGAATAGGTAATCCCAAGCAGATGACTATTTTGAGAACCTTCCTACATCTTAGATGGCTTAAAAAATTGTAGAAACGCTTGGAAAATGTATGGAGCTAAAAGGAAATTTTATGTTGAAAAATAAAAAAAAAAATTTCCTAAAATATTTGTTTTTCTATCTCTTTCTAAGGATTTAATGCATGACCTTCGTATGTGTATATATATATATATATATATAATGTTTACATTATTTGAACATGATTCTCAGTTATAAATTCCGTTATATAATAGGTCAGAAAAGAGTTTTGCAAAGGTAATATAGTGACTTTAACTGAACCTAAAATATGTAACGAAATACATTAAATGTAAACTTGGGCCCAACAAAGGACTAGCGGAAACCAGTTTAAGGTATGTAATAAACTTTTCAGTATTCAAAATTATGAAACATCATTGCTTGTCATTTGCTAAAAACGTGTGTTTTTTTTAATAGCTTTCATGATTTATTTGAAAATTTCACAATCGAAGAAGCATTCCGCGAGTTTTTCGAAGAAAAATTAACATTGAGGAATTGAAGAGTTATTTTTTCTCTCAATTAATGATTCAATTACAAACCCATGCATTTGAATTATGCATAATTTCTTAAGCTTCATATTGGTTATGGAAATATGGCCCCTTCAAATGTCCATCTATTTCAGTTCCAATATTAATCACTTTCCAGAAAACTTTAAATTTATTTTAAAAGTGTGTAATTTGAATAGATTTGAGGACACACACACACACACACACACACACACATATATATATATATATATATATATATATAAGCTAAGTAGAACTGAATATTTGTATATTTGTGCAGTAGTCATTAGATGGGGTGGATGATCGAAATTGTAGTGCTGTAATTGAATATGGGTAGTAGGCTGATTTCGAATAAGGATCCTTTATAGAAAGGGTTCATAAATAGGAACTAATATTACTCGAACCCAAGTGAGTCGATAATAGCGATCTTTAATTAATATTTTGAGGGTCGATTTTTTTTCAACCTTCGATCGAGCTGCTTAACAACCAGACAAGTGGTAGGAAGAGTGAATGCGCTGTGGGCGACTGCGCATTGTTCTAACTGTAACCTCTGCTAGTACCCTCTCATTATTTCAAGCTGGCACGCAAACATAGATGGTACAATGGATACTCCCGCCAAATAAAGTTGCGTTATTCGCTTTCTTCAAAGAGAAGGGAAATAAATTAGTCACCAAAAAATGAGCCGGGAAAACTTCACGAGTGATTGTATGGTGCGTCAGTAGTGCAGACAGTTTAAAGACGGACAAACCAACGTCAACTGAGGCGAGAACCAAGTCCTTTCAAACCAGCCTTCAATGACAGGAAGGCTGCGGGTGTTTGGGACCGTAAAAGGTGTCTTGCTTGTTGGATTTATGGAACAAGGGACAAAGTAGCTGCTTTACGACGACTGCGAAGAAACAAAAGAAGAAGCATCGAAACAAAGTCCATCTCACATCACTCGAGGCAACGTTCCTTTAAAAGAAGAACTCGTCCAAATATAACTCGTCAAAACTGATATAGCAATTGCTTGAATTTTCACGGTTGAAGCAATCGTGTTTTTACATAACTTTTGGTAACAAAATTACCTTGTCTTTTATGGTCCATCGGAGGTTGAAAAAAAAGTGGTCCTTGCACAAATTGTAGATTTCGAGAGAGATAAATGAATTTTCAGAATTTGAAGAATATTAATAAACTGTTTCTATTGATTTGATGTCTTTTCATTTAATATTGTATAATTATCTACATTATATCGACCACAGTAGGAAATGAAAGGGAGAAATGACAACTTGAATAAATTTAACTTGTTCGTCCCATGGAATCCAGTTTGGGAAAAGACAAAACATTTAACAATTGTTAAAGGAAATATCCGAGAGCATTTCTTTCACTCGATGTTCCTCGCTGTTTATTTTTAAGCTCGACTTTACACTTCAGAAACAATATGTAGCGCGGTACACAATTTCTCACGTGACTCGCATCTCAGAATAGCTGCTGCCAGCGAGCGTGAAAAAATTCTGGAATGATAGACAAATATATATAAAATAACTGAAAACAATAGAACACGGTGCTGATGACTTTTATGGACGTCCTCCGTTTTTTTTTTTTTTTACTTAGAGAATATTTCTCGATTCTAGTGTAGTTTTCATGCTCTTTGATAACTGTTTAACGACTTTGTTTCTGTTTATTTACTTTCGAAAGTATGTCGGAATTTTGTTCTGAGAAAGAATGACGAGCTTCTTGCAATGCAAATACATTTGACGAATATTTATTTCTCAAGACCTTTTCTGTGAGCTTCTGTATTAGAAAACACGCGGACGAAACGAGTAAAGAATGTGAGATTTGTGTGTTTTGTTGGAAAATACTCTTTCACCGGATTCTCTTTCATTCTCTTTCTGTTTTAATTTATAGAAAATGACGTAGAAAAGAATTGAATGAAAGTAGTAAAAAATAAGTTGAAATATTAATAACGTGAAACTTAAATAATAATAATAAAACAAAAAAAAAGAACTGCAAGAAAAACTTCAGCCTGGCTCGAATTACGATAAGTGTTTTTGCTAAAGAGCGGTTGCCCCGGGGTTTGTTGCAAAATGGTTCAAATGAACCGTTAGACTAAAACATAATTTACTGAGACTCAACTTGTCCAGGAAGCTTATTACTATTGATAAAAAATAACATTATAAAAAATAAAACATATCATTTGTGCGATTACGAGTGCATTGCGTATTTAAAGTTGTGTGAATTACACTAAATCATTACCAGTTTTTTAAGAATAAAGAGATCGATTGGACGAAATACTAACCCAATATCACAGTTAAAGCTTATCCATTGGAGCTTCCAACAGCAAGTAAATGTTTGTTTATTGTTTATTTTTAGAGCGTTTCTGTGCATATTCGTATGCAAGAGTAGAACAATGTTTAATAATTGTTTTATCACACACAAATTGTTTTTTTTTTCTTTCTTTTTTTTTTGCGTTATTAAAATGTTTAAAAAAGAATCGAGAAATTCTCACAGTTCCAAGATATAAAATCAGATTTTTATTCTTCATTTTACCAAACAAACTTTAAAAAAAAGTTTCAAATATTTACAGATTTTTTAGAAGCGCAGTAATTTTTTTTTTTTAAATATTTATATTAAGTCAAAGCAAGTATAATAAGTGAAAATACAAAATTAAAAGTTTAATTTCAGTTTAAATAGTTAAAATTCTGCTCGCATTTTATTAAGTTAGTATATCGTTGATTAATAAGAAAATATGCTGTCCCAAAGTATAGGGACAGTTATCAAAAATCAGAATTACAAGTTCAAAATTAGAAGATTTCCATAGCCCAAGTATTTTCCCTACGACGTCATTGCTGTTGGATGTAAAAGACGAATCGTTTTTTCCCAATCTGATATCTAAGTTTAACCGGTTCTAAAAGCTCACAACACTGAGCTTTCACAAACTCACAAAGCTCTGAGAAAAGCTCTCAAAGCCTCTGCTTGTATAAATTCCCTTATTTATTTTGTTCTTTTTTTAGTCTATTGCTTTAATAATTTTGTTTCTTTATTCGTCTTATGTTTGTCACTTTTTGGAGTTTTCAGGGATTGCTAGCTTATTTTCTATTTGATTCCTTAAAGAGTTTGTTTTTCGGTTATCTTTATTCAGTTGAATCTTTGATTTTATAAAGATTTTTCTTACAAAATTAGGACAGCTCGGTCATTAATTCTGAAATAACCAACATCAATTCTAAAGCCTATTGCAACATTAATTATATTATACTTCCTCCCTCCTCCACTTCATTTGTTTTTCTAAATTATAAGGAGTTTTTGATTTTTCAATTTCGATATCTCTTCCGATAATTTTAGTAGTTGTCATATTAACGTTTTTCGTTTGGTTTTTTTTGCTTTTGGAAATATATCTGCAATACATATGTTTTTAACTTATAGTTTAATTTGTGCTTTCAATCACTTTTCTTTATTTACAGTGTTTTATTCCTATATTTATATGGTTCGGTGTAATTTTTTTAAAACTCAATAGCGTATTACTTATTTCTTTCTTCATATCTATACATTATTTCTTAATTATTGAGACTTATTCTCTAAATTGTTTGATGTTTTATTTTGGTGTCTATTTGTATTTAAATTTCAAATATTGTATATATATATATATATATATATATATATATATATACAGTATAAAAGTTAATATTTATGTAATTAATAATTTATTATTAAATTATATGTTATCATGATGATTGTTTTCAACAAAATTCGATGTAATGAATCTCCGGTTACAGTTAACTTCTTAGTGAATCGTCAGAGGTGCACTACAACGGGGCTCGATTGTACTTTTAAATCTAAGTTCTCAAAATTTAGATTTGTTTTGATACTTTTCGTGTGTTATCGCAGCCAACGCATAAAATATTTCCACCCCATTTTTCTACTTTTTTTATGCATTCACAAAAAACGTTCTGCATCAAAACTGTAAATTCTAAAATTGTGTTTATTAATAACAAAAATGTTTAGGGTTTTCACGTGCAGTGTTTTAACAATAACGAGGTCTAAATTTTCATTATTTATTACCGAAGATATTGTATCCGTTTAATAGCTCTGATCGCGATTTCAGATTCCCCCCCCCCTTTTCTTTCGTACAAAACCTAGCGAAATAAATGCACTGCAATTTTCTCGTAAATACCTTCGATAAAAACATGAAATTTCAAATAAAAACTGCATGCATGGAACATTTTAGAGCAATGTATTTCATGCAACAATGTAGAAAATAGACTTTGTACACAAATAAATTTTGATAACAAAGTATATAATTTGTGTTTCTAGGATTGTATTGAAAAAAATCGATGGAAAATGTAACCTGAACTTCTGTAACTTTTTGATGATGGAAACTTTTTTTGTTATCGGTTTTCAAGTCTTTCAAAGCAAAGAAAACTGAAAGCCTCTAAAAGAAGATCGAGTTTCTGGGAAAGCTTTTATTCAGTTTATAAGGAATTCAATTGCTACAACGAAGTTTATTTGAAAGATATTGTTTTCTACTCACTTTTCACTGGTTTAAGATTTATATCGAGGTTAGGGCCGCGAGATTTTGGCTGACGTTTTTTCCGTCGAATCGTGCGTTCGAGTACCGATGCCCCTAAAGACCCACTGTGTAGCGGGGTTGATGCATGTTCAATCTGTCGGGGCTCCAAGTCCTCCCGATGACGTAATGTGGAAGTTTGGAGTGGAAAGGGTCAGTTGAAGTGTCGTCCTCGTCACCTGACCGAGGGTCAAAATTACGAAATTCGTCTTCAGTACCCCTAAGGCTTCTAGCTTTTTACTTTAACTTGACCTCCTAGTAGTTATGCGAGGCTTTGGAGTAGTTTTATCGATTATTAATGTAGCCCACAGAAACACCATCTGTGACAGGTCAAGTAACGCAGTCCCTGAACTGGTACTCGACTCTCCTCGTTCCACATGACGCGAAGGATCTGATCGTGCTTCGCGACTGAGTAAAAGTCATGAATGGGGTGAGAGTCACATTCAGCTATGCTGCGCCAAACAATGTGTAACTGAGATTCAGACGTTGGGAAAAAAGTGAAAAAAAGGAAGAAATAGGTTGCCAGGAAGAAGGGTTGAACATAGAGATGGATCGCTAGGGTATCCCGGGAGTGCTTCACCCATGTTTTCGAAAGATATTAAGCCGCACGAGGAAGGAAAAGATATCTCCATGGGTCCCCATCAGCAATAAGTGGAACCTTGACTCGACTGAAGCCGGCCGCGCAGTCTTTTGGAGATTGCTTTTCATGGTTTATTTCCTATGAAATAATTGTAGAGCAAAGTTAGTAAAATTAACACGTGTCTTTTAATATTTGTACGTCTTTTTCTTATACGTATTTTTACTTCCTATTCAAAAATAAATTAATAACACATAAACGAAATCTGAAAATTCCCTCTTAGTAGAAGTAATTACTTATTAAATGTTCATAAAAACGAATTAAACGATTTACACAAAAATGATTACTCGCTATTCGAGTCATAAAAAAGCGAATACAATTTTTTAGTTCCCTTTTTTTCCTCGGGATTCGTAAAACGTAAGTTGGCCGTTCATTGAATTCTTAATCACGTCATCTCTCTCATGAGTCAGGAAATTCCCTTTTAAACGGCACTCGGGGACATAATTGGACGCGTTTTTTGCCCTCTCATTGTATCAGGAAATTGGATTTTGAGAGATAAGGCGGGAAATAATTTAAGGGTCCTTATCTTATAGACAAGACGGAATTTAGAGAACAAGCATTGCATTTTTCGAAGAAAGACGCGAGTAAATGAAATAATTTTTATCTTGCGCGCGAGATGATTTAGATGGGAAGAGTATGGGTATTGTTTTAATTATTACACAGAAATAACCGAGAATATTTGGATAAAAAGTTTTCTACTTTTTAATTGATCCTTAGGAACGAAAAGATGTCAATTGATTCCTGATGATGGTTTCAGGAAGCCGTAGATTGAAGAGACCGCGTGGAAAAGTGATTCAATCTGCCGACAACGATGGAGACAAACCTCGTCATTCTGAGCCTCGGTCAAGGGACGAACTGGCATCTCCCTCTACAAAATTCCCCACATCATGTCCTTCTTTGGACTAGATTTAATGTAACCGCTACACGGTGGATCCTTAGGAATCAACGCGACGAAAACAAATGCAAGGCTATTGAGAGAACGTCTCTGTGGAAAGTTACAATATATACAAAAGCCTTAGGAATAATAAATAAAAAGTTTAGATCTCTATAATTTTAAGTAGTCATCAAAAGTCTGAATATACATCGGGATAAGAACGAAAACTTTAAAATATTGCGCGTGACTCCTTCCTGAAACCAAATAAATCAATACGAAAAGCGGTCATTTACACATAAAGATCCATCACCATGCAGAATAAATTTTATCCTAATATCTCGGTTATTTCTCATTAATTATCAACACTTTGCGTTATCCCATCGTATATTCTATCGAACAGTTTTCCCACAGAGAGGACTTAATTAGGGTCAAAGGAGCCCCAAGATAAGGAAAAATGTGTTACTTCAACGCTGCTCATCGTCTGCCTTTATTATTTAAGAAATGGAAATGCTTACTTCTCCAATTTATCGTAGAGAGAGAACTAACGATGCTGGTTCAAAAAGTACTTGTATTTGAAGAAATGTAGATGACTCTTTAAGGTGTATTGTAGTTACCATTGGGTGCTTCTATCTTTTAAATGAAGTAGTAACCTATTTGACATTGATTCATAAGTTAGTTTTGATTTGATAGTCTACCAAATCAAAAATGGATTGCTGCCGCGTCGAGTTTTCACAGTCGATGATAAATGGATTCATCTTTATGTACTAGAAAGCATTCAAAAAAAAACCTTTGGGTTGCTTACGGTAAATAGGCTCCAAGAAAGGCGAGGACGATCTCATGGGCATTTATGACGAAGGTGCGAAAGATGTCACAAATACGAGTAACTTGCGAGGTGTGTTTGTTAAATGGAGAGACAGAAGAAGTACGCAAAACGCCAGCTACCAACTTCTCTTTCTCGTGAATCCTTCTCTTTCGAATGCAGAACCTCTCGTTCATGTGTACAAATTCGTATTCCAGGCGCCTTTATTCGCACTAGCGTTATTTTTTTTTATTACTCTGGAAAAATTTTGAGTAAGGAAATTTCACACGAGACTCTGAAAAACCGCGACTGAAACTTATATTCAATTGAAAAAAGTGTATAATAATGAATGTTTATCGTGTTTTTGAGTGGCTTAAAAGCTCGACGGGCAATAAGACGTTGAAGAAGATTCATGCCCGGGTTGTCCTTCCACGCCAAAACAAATGACAATATCGAAAAAATCCTGCTTGATCTGACAATATGTTAAGTATTCGTGTGACTGTAGAAATTAACAAAGAATCCTTTCGGCAAATTTTTCCTCCAAAACAGTGTGCCGGGTTGTCTGTCAATAGACTCCCAGCTAAATTACATCCTCCCAGTATCTCCGCCTTATTCGTCGGATCTTGAGCCATGTGACTTCTATCTATTTCCTACGGTAAAATCTGTACGAAAAAGAATAGAATTCGAGTCCGTTGAAGCTGTGAAGGAGAAAGCGTCCTCAAGGAACTGACAGAAGACTTCCAGTACTGTTTTGCACAACGGAAGATTCGCATGGAGTGTTGTAGGGATAGAGGAAGGGGGTGCACTGAAGGTGGTAATATGTCAATATGTTTGAAATCAAAATAAAATATTTTGCAGCATCAGTCCCGTTATTTAATAGCCAAACCATGTAAGAGAAACCATTTTCGATGCTACAAGCGTCAGAATTTCTAAGGAGTCATAGAACGACCCTCGTCAATCGAGGTATTTTTCTTTAAATTTTTGCCGACTTCATCAGAATGCGCGTGGAATAAAAAAGCAGACATTTCACGACGTTAATTTCATTCAGAAATCCTCCCTCGTGCAAAACTCCTCGGCCGTCATTCACAAGCATCGAAGAGCCCCCGACATCCTCTTCGGAAATGGCGCAACAGTTCGCGCCACTTCCAGAACAGTTGATGATAATTGGTCGCTTCCACTCATCACCCGCGTGAGGGATAATTAAAATGGCGTCCGAAATTAGAAGGCCGGACGAAAAACGCGGAATTAGCCTGAATTATTGATTGGGATTTAAGTCCGAAGCGCTGTTCCACTGCTTTTTAATTATGCATGCTCTCACCTTCCGAGAAAAATGTTCGGCGTCGAGTAAAGATGAGCGATTATTTCGCGCATGAAATGAATGCACTTCGCAGCACGAACCTCACTCGGAACGAATTTCCCGAAAAGTCGGAAAAGTGTTTCGGATATCTTTCCGCGGTAGATTTAGCGGAAGGGTTTTTTATTAAATTAATACGTCGTATTTCTTAACCTCATTTTACAAATTAAAAGAAAGGAATTTAATGACGTCGCTTCTCTCTCGAAAGCGATGGGACGAAATCTTAACGTTGAATTCTTAAGGGGCTTGTGGGGAAGCGTAAGATGAAAAGCTAAGAGACTACTCTTCAAATGAGGTATTTGATATTCGAATGTGATCGGTGGCTCGTTAATAATGTTCATTTAATCTGCATTTGGCTTTTAAAGTAAAGAACAATTAAATACGTCGCTTGATGCATATATTTTTAAGTACTGAAACCCCGCAAATGAAATGCCTTTGAAAAGAAAAGCAATATTTTTTTTAAAAAAAAACTGAATACGTTTTAATGTAATTGAGACATTAAATTGCTTCACAGTTTGCTTTGAGAAAAATAGAGAGTATTTGTTAGACATATCATAGATATACAATTTATGACAACTCAACAAATGAAACGTTCGAAAATCTAATTTTAAAATTGTAAACAAACTCTATAGAGAAAAATACGCGCGTTTATCTTAAAATGTGGATTTTTTCGGGTTCTGATACAATTTTCTTCAAAATGTACTTTCTCCGCAGAGCTGATAGCTTACACATCATGATAGACGGTATAAGGTAATTTTTTCCAATCAACACTCGCGGCTTTTAATTACTACTCAATTATTTGTATAAAAATTATGGGAAATTTGAATCACACTATTAAAAAAGTTAAATTTTATTAAATTAAATTTTTGAAATTATAACTATGTTTAGTGTATAGAATGTTTCTGCTTAAGAAGTACTCCATAAAAAAGACCGAACAAAGGAGCCGGTCTCCCGGGATGACTACTGCTCCAAGCATTTCATAAAATTCAAATGAATTTTACAAAAATGAGAATTACATTTATTATGCGAGTTATAGAAATGAAAATAAAATTCATAAATTTTGGTCAAATGAAATAACTTTAACATATAGCTTTTAACATTCGTTATCTCATTCCTGTAAGACCTTACCAAATAGACATAAAGACTACTCATTTTCTCGCTTTGAACACATTTTTATAACTGAATTATTTCTTACAATATATCGACAAAAACACAGTAATAAAATTAAACTCTTAGCCTCAATTTGTATAACAATAATCACAACCCTAGAGAGTTTACTAGAGATTTTGTTCAAATCTTACCATCATAACGCATCATCATAAATTAGGAAACATCTTACAAGGAGAGAAATTGCAAAAACTTGAAAAGTGTGTCTCATACTCGAATTCGTTTTCGGTGAATACTGTTTCCCTCGACCTATGCTGGGGGTAATTTGAATTCGTTAACTGCGTTTCTATAAACATGTCCTGCACCTTCATCAATCTATCTAGAAAGGGATTCCCTGCCGTATCAGTTAAAAGGCGCCTTTGTTCCTATTATTTTTAATTTCTATTTGTTGACCCCCCCCATAGCAAGGGATGAAAGACTTTGTTTTAGCTGTGAAGTACCATTTGAACATTATTTATTGAGTTTCCCCAGCTACTGACATTCATCCTGTGTTGTACTGAGTGTCATTTAGAGCGTTTCTCTATTGAAGACATCGGAAGTCTCTAGTCGACATGGAGTGTCTGTATGACACGTAGCCGTTTATACACCAGTCATGATTTATGAATGGGATGCCTTAGCCCTACACACAAAAGCAATTTTTGCGGTAAGATATATGCAACCAGTAATACTAGGCTGGGATGTATCGCATCCAGTGCTCAAATTCTGGCGCACCACATCGTCGGAGTGTATTTGTAGAGAAAGATTTAAACTGGCTATGTGCGGTTTCTCAGACCCGACGCTGAAACTTGGAGCAAGAAGTGAAATATCCGCCAGTTACTATGTGCTTTCCTTCCTGTTGTTCTGTTCCACTTCTACAAGAGAGCCACTTTGTATCATTCACAAAGGTTTTTTTTATGCATTGAATAACTTCCAGATGTTTGGCTCAAATCTGCACAAAATTTAAAATTGTTTAAGACTAATTATAGATAGGAAGTACTCTCTTCCGGAAGATATCGGTATTACCAGAAAATCACTAATAATAACGGATTTAAATTGCAAAAGTTAGAAGTTGCTGTACGATATATTAGTATTTTGCACTCAAATTATATGAAATATGTGAAGCTATTCAAAATGTTTTGTATGGTATTCTGCCCATTGAAGTAGAAACCATAAAATAATTTTCTGTGACTTTTCAAATAGTGTAAAAACAACAGATTAGGCCGTTTTGGAACGGTACTAATTTCGGAGAGTGTGCTATGGGTTCCTTTTTTGGTATAATTTATAGAATGTAAGAGGCTCGAAATTTAGGGAATGCGTTTAAAATAGATTTCATTGCTATTAGCCATAATTTGATGACTATCAAAACATGTTTCAATCTAAATTTTGATTGTAATTTAAATGTAATCTTAAATATAGAAACCCATATAAAACGTAATTAAATTCTAACTTTTCAAATAACAGCAACAAAAAACGTTTTGTGAAATTCCCTTATTATCAGAAATTAATTAAATTAAAAATGGGCACAAAAAACAAAGTCAACTGAAATTTCGTTGAATAAAGGAAAGAACAAAAAAAATATTTATATACAATCAGAATACAAAATTTATCTCACATCAGTCAATTATTCGTAAAATTCATAATTCGTAAACGGAAGCAACAATATTTTTTTCTCAAAAATTTTTGAAAGTTGCAGTTGAAAAAAAAATATACGAAATTTTTTTTATCTCGTTTGAAAAAAAATATCCTCAAAATAATTACTTTCAAAATGTTTAGGAGAATCTTTCTTCGTAATTCTTCAATTGCGAGTGAGACACTTTTATCACGAGGGGGAATTTACATAAGATTTTAAAACAACGCGCGAAGCTAAGGCAGTGAAAAGAGGAGAAAGATACCTCCCCTCCTTTTTTTCCCTTCTTTTCATTTCAGGGAAAATTACTACTTCGCGTAGAAGTACTCTGAGGGTACCCTCACGATTAAATAACCTGTTCACTGCAGCGTCTCTGTTTCTTCAGAACTTACGACCAGCCTCTTCATGCCTCGCAATACCAGATGAACTGTTGTCAAACGTTACCAAACAATACCATCGCTTTGCATTCCTTCATTTCAAGGATTTTCACCCGGGATGAAGCGCGTATGTTTGTTTCATTTCGGAACAATGGATCCACGTTTCATCGCCAGTACGGACCTCTAAAAAAAGCAGTTTTCATTTATTTATGTCTCCTTTTCATGAAATAGCATGCTCGGCTGCTTCTCTCCTTGTTCAGCACGTGATGAGAGACCCTGCAAGAGGGGCGCTAATTTAGTCCGTGAACTGCACACGCGAGAGGCAACTACAGAAGGACTCCGTTAACTCATGGTATTCGGCTTCGGACACCGAAACGCGAGTTACACTATTGATGTAAACCGAGTGATAATGTAAATTCCATTATCATTTTGTCCTTTGAATTTACTCTCTTTCGACGTTGTTTTCAATTATTACGGGAATCACTTATTCAGAAAAAAAGTCTTTATAACTCTTAAACTTTGACTCGTACCAGAGGGTTGAACGTACAGCTCATTTAACTGATCGCGATATCTTGAAAATAATCTTTTGCAGAAAAATTTAAAATGGAATATTTCCGAGAAAAGGGGATTTATTTCCAACCTGACCCCCTCTTAGCCCCAAGCATTCAAAGGATGCGTCTGAAAGGCATCCTTTGTTCATCTCCGCTTTATCGGATATTTAACTTGTCTCTTTTATGACGAAAGTCACGGTCTGCACTTTACGATCAGGAGAGTTGCGGGATCCGATTTCCTAAAATATTTATTCTCTGCCCTTCTCTTCTTTTTCTATCATTTAACGGAATGTCAGCAGCATTTGACTTCTTTCTTTCTTTTGTTTCTAATTTCTCCCATTCGAAGTACAAATTTCCTATTGCAAACTGGAACTTCAGGAGAAGGTTATCCCATGATATATAAAATAGAAATGATCGCAAGTTGTTGATAGTAAAGGCTCTTAACAAGAAGTCCTGAGGTCATCTGGAAAAAAATATTTATCCGAATCTCATAAGAAGGGAGTCGTATAAAAACCACAAGTTAACTCCTCGTCGTAGTTCCTATGCATCGAGTGTAGAGCTCTGGGTTTGTTAATTTCTTACAGGGAGTGGGATTTTCAGGTACATTACTTAGGTTGACTTTGTAATATTCCCAATTTATTATCTTCGCTTGCCGTTATTTATCTGAATTAGAAAGAATAACAAGCAGTTAATATAAGAGAGAAAGAGAGAGAGAGAGAGAATCTAATAAGGATCAAATTATTAATATTCACTTTCTTGAATATTAAAGTCCAATAGTTAATATAATTTTCCTTGTAGTTAAAGTCCCAAATCACGTTGGAATTAACATTTAGGATATAAAGAAGCCAACTTTTACCAACTCATTTAGATTCGAGTAAGCAGAAAAACTGAGGAATCCAACCATCTTCTAGGATTCCTCTAACTCTTCCTACTCGACAATGTTAACAACAAAAATAATGAAAACGGATGACTCGACTATGAAAATCAGTAATTAAATTAAATATTGAAATAAGAGCAAACGATACATTATTAAAGTGGTTTGTAATATTCTGTTCGGATATTAAAATAAAAGCAGACGGTAAAATACTGAATTCAATACATCTCAACATTGTAAATGTACCTTAAGCAAACTAAATTTAATTATTTTAATCCTAATGTATTATAATCATTTGAACTTAACACGTTGTATCTTTGATTTTATTTCTGCGCATTTTTGCTGATGCCCTTTTCTCAAAACAACAGCATGTTATCACGTGATAAAAAGGAAGCAAGCAAAAAGCTATACAATGAAAACAAATGGCCTATTTAATAAACACTTTTTAAGAACTTTTTTTTAAAAAAATTTTCGGCACCTGATATGAGTGAAACAGATTAAGGGAGAGAAGACTTGGAGGATTCGGCGTAAGGGGTATGTTGCAGAGTGGGGAACAGTCCCAACTGGGTAAACTCGATCTTCTAGGGCAAGTCAACATAGCTAACCTCTCAAACGATTTGAAATACAAGATACAACAAACACATAGGATATATGAGAGTCGTTTCTTTTCAACCCCCGATCGAGCTGCTAAGCAACCAGACAAGTGGTAGAAGATAATGTGCAGTAAACGACTGCGCATCCCTCTAACTGTAATCTCTGCTATTACCGATGCCATTTCACGATTTTAAGCTGAGCTCTATAATTGATATTCCCTCCAAAGCGAATTCAGTTGTGTTTTTCGCTTTCTTCAAGCAGAAGGAAATAATACAGTCTGAACTCGCAGAAAAAGAAATAAAGTGCACATAAAATCTTTATGAGTGCTGGTGTAGCGCGTGAATGGTGTAGACAAATTAAAGACGGGCGAACAAATGTTCACGATAATTGGAATAAGGCTGCAAGTTAGCTCAAACAAGCCATCAACAGGAAGGAGAAAGGTAAGGGTTTCTGGTGTTTGGGAGCAAAAAGGTGTCATGGAAGGAAGTTTATGGAGCATTGTCAGACTGTACTACGATTGCAAAGACGACAATGTATGTTTTACACTTGCAATTTTTGTCACACGTGTATCGTTTCCAACACCTTTTAAGATTTCTCGGTGCACTAGTCAATTCAAAAATGTAGGTGTTGTCATTCGAAAATTTTGAAATCCTTGCACTTTCCGGTATGGTGGGTCAAAATCTCTCCCACCTAATTAGCATTTATTTTCTCATTTAGCAATTTCTTTTTGCAATATTCGATTCTTTTAAAAATAATCTCTGTTAATTAATATTTCCTTCAACAGATGTCACTACTATAACAAGAATTATGCTTATTTGCAAAAATATTTTTTATGTAGATGTCACAAATGTGGTATCCCAATATCTAGAATTTTGGAATGTTTTAAAGATTTTGATAAACAATTTAGGACATGTATGATATTTTTTATGTTAAAGACATTTTATTTCCAAAAAAAAAAAAAACGTAATTGAATTCAGAATTTTTTAACATTAATTTCGTACTTAAATAGGTGGGTTAATATGTATCCTACCACAAACATGAATTTCTGTTCGATGGATGGCAGCACAATAATTCTCTCTCTCTCTCTTTCTTTTTTTTTTTTTTTTTTTTTTTTTCTAATTGTATTTTTCTTCAGAATTAAGTGCCATTTTACATCTATTGTATGTACTATTGTGCTAAAATGTGGAGGAAAAAATTAACAGTTTAAGAAGCTATAACAATTTTTTGCTGAATTGCCATCTGATTCCGATTTAAATGCTTCAGACATCACTTCTGATTTAGGTGAGGGGGAGTTTATTGAATCCTCAGAAAGGATAACTGATATCGAAGATATGTGTTGAGGAAGATAATGATATTTTTAACAATGAGGTTGAGGCTGCAGGCCCCTCAGATTCCTCTGTTCCATGCTGGAGCAAACAAGAAGTGGATATTGCATTGCCAGAATTTAAAGAGGACCGTGAGATTTTTTATTTGGGTGACTCTTCACTTGTGAATACATTCCTGAGTACATTCACTTTGAAACAAAAGAGCCTATTGTGTTTGAGTCATATTTATATGCAACACAAAAATACCGTGTGTTCCCCCCTCTTGATATTAACGAGTTTTTGCGATTTCTCGCTGTAAATTTGCATAAAAATAGCTGACTAGTTATAGAGACTAGTGGAGAAGTACTTCATTGTTACGCGATGATTATGTAGCAAACATAATGTCCGTCAACAGGTTCACTTGGATATTGGGAAATTTTCATCTGAATGATAACTTTTTACAACCCAAAAAGATGGAAAGATAATTTTGATAAATTGCACAAAAAATACACCTCCTTTTAGATCATCTCCCGGAAAGGTTTAGGACAATTTATAATCTAAACGAGACAATCGAAGATTATCTTCAAAGAGAGAAGCAGCCTAAAACAGTATATGCTAAAGAAACCAATCAAAAGCGTATGGATGCGGTACGATGTCACCGGATTTGAAGGCCAATTCGAAATTTATACTGGCAAGCTCAGTGACTCCGTCGAATAAAATCTTGGAGAACCGAGTGGAGAAAACTTTGTGCCAGCCTCTTTATGGAGAAATCCATAGAGTTTTCATGGACAACTACTTCAGTAGCTATAATTTGCTTCGTTTTCTAAAGGCATAGAAACTCTATTCGTGTGACACAGTGGATATAAAACGAAAGAATCTGTCGAAAAATTTAAAAGACAAATTTATGTTGAGAGGGGGAAATGACTTTTATTTTAGTGATGATTCAATTTACTGCATAAATTAGAAGGACCCGTTTGTATTCGGTCTTGCTTGGAAAAAGCAGCTGAAATGAATTATGTTGGCAGAAAAGAACGAGATGGTGCAATAAGCAAAGATCTCTGCCCAAACAGCATTATTTCGTGTAATAAAAATATGGCCTATGTTGACGTCTTTGACCAACTAAAAGAATTATATAAAATAGATCGAAAAAGCAAGAAATGGTGGCAGATATTTTTTTTTTCTTTCACTTTTTAGATTCGGACATAGTAAATGCATAGATTTTATTTACGTTTGTTTGGGAACTCGATCAAATGAAAAATCGATCGATAAAAACTATGAAAAATGAAAATTAGAAAGTTTAATAGCACTTGCAGGGAAGAAAGAGGCCAAAAGAAAGATGAAACCCCCAGTTGAAATAGAAAATAAAGAACCATTCGTACATCCAGAAAAGAGACTAAAAAGTGTACGTCATGCACCAAAGATAACGAGCATAAAAGTGAAAATGTGCACATTGAAGCCCATCCAAAGAAGAGCGACGAACATTTGGATGAGCTATACATGTGAAGTGACTTTATGTTTAAGAAAGAAAGATCCATCATGCTTTTCAAAATTTCATGACAAATAACTGTATTTTAATTTTTAATCTTACATATAACACATCGATCAATAACTCCCGAGTCTAAAATTGAAAACAACATTTTTTTTGCAAATTTTTTTTTTATTCATCAACATAACACCTTTTGTTAATCACCTTTTAGGGTGATACAATCGTTCCAACGCTTTTCCAAATCTTTTTTTTTTCCCCCCCCAAAAAAATTTTTTTTTTTTTTTCGCAAGAAATCTTTTTTGTTGCGAGTAAATAGCGATAAACAGCTTTCTGAATCATCGACTCGTTGCTCCATCGAAAGCAATCGCGGCACCCACGTGGAAAAAACCTTTTTCACTTCACTTCAAAAAACCTTTTTCCTGGTCCGATCGACTTAAAATTTTGACACGTTTCAAGCAAAGATTAGTACTCTAGAAAGACCTGGTTACTGGTTTACTACGAGCGCCATCTCTGGGTTAGTCTCGGGAGTTATTGATCGATGTGTTATGTTTTTGAAATAAATGCTGATTTTACTATTGTATTTAGAATCGTGTTTGTTTAGAAAAATGTATGTTTATAAAATTTTAATTCCCCAAAAATGTAAGAAAATATTTTCTTTTGTTCCTAAAGCTTAAAAAATATTAAATCCAATTTACAAAATACATTTTATTGTGATTCTGAGTAATATTTGGGAATGCAGATCTCATTTTCTTCGTTCATTCATCATTCGATTTATTTTTCCTGTAACACACGCAATAGCAAATGTGTTAGTTGCACGGGGGGACGGACATACGGTATCCCACCTTCTCCCGTAAAAATTAAAAGCGTAATTTTTTTTTCAAGCCTGAAAGGTACTTAAATAAGTCCATTTGACTAATTCCATGCATTTTTAAAGATTAAAAAATATGGGTGTTGCAAAGGGTCCGAAACTAGAAGTCCATCCTAACTGTGAGAGCTCTATAGTTTTAAATCATTACAATCTCGAGAGAATACCTTCAAATAGTAATCAATTTCGACTGGTTGAGTGGATCAGTCGCAAGGGGTTCATGTATCGGGTAAGTTTTCCAATGACCTCCAGGTATACACGCACATATATGTATTTAATATATATATTAAAGAGACTTAATTATTAATATGTACATGAGTTCATAAGAAACTACAAAATATAGCTAAAACGGAATTTAAAAATTAGTTGGCATTAAAACTATTAACTTTAAAGTATTATAAAAAAAGATATAGTAAAATAATAATAATATAAAAATACATTAAGGAAATTGAAAATCTGAAATTTAAAGCAAACGCAAAGTATTAGATTATTAAAAAGTCATAATATGATGGAAAAATAAGTTTGCAGAATACTTCAGAAAATATTTTAAGCATTTAAATCATTAAAAAACAAAACCAATAACTAAAAAGAATTACAGTAAGGTTCAAAATATCAAAACGTTAGCGAGATAAACGAAGCGCTCAGTAGAGAAGAATCAAGAAATTACATTCAAAATTGGAGATAAAATAATTATAATACTGTCCCAGACTTGGGACTGAGAATAGAGTGTTTATACTAGTATCCCGGTTACAATCATCACACTTCAGTGAGCTACATTACAACAAAATAGGATAAAGCTAAAAATAAGCAGAAATCTCAATTCAAAGTTATAATTTTCGAATTGGGATTCAAAAATTGCTGCTTCGAATTGGTATTAGATTCAAAAGAAAGAAAAACGTACAATAAAGAAAAAAAATCTATTTAAACCAAAGTAAACGATCATAATCCATTATAAAAATCTGTGCATATTTGTACACATTACTAAATAACGTTAACTTAAAAAGATTTGACTTTTACTCTAAAAGCACTAGATACGTTCTTAAACCTTTTCTCCACTTAAGCAGGATAATACTTTTTATCAAGAAAACAAATTAATCACCAAACTACATTTGATCGATCGAATAAATTTATGATACTAAAATAATGTTTACTGAAGTTGACTTAGTCTATCAATTTATAAAATTAAAAAACCTTTACACCAGAAAAAATAATTTTAAATTTATATTATTTTTTTGATAAAAAATATTTATTCTTAAATATAATTAAAATTCGAAAAATCCATGATAAGAAATAGATCTAAAAATAAGTCGCCATCTGGTGGTAAAGTGTTTAAAAAACTATTTTTAAAAAAGGTAATAAACCGAAGTTTATTATTAGGAAAACATGTTATAGATGAAAACTATTTCTTATTATTTATAACGTTCGTAATTATAAATGCAAAAACACAAATATATAATTAATATCTGAAACACACAAAACACAAACTCTCCCTCTCTCTCACACACACACATATATGTATGTGTGTGTGTAATTAGACATCATTATTTTTACTTTCTTTGTAATTTTAGTTTAATTGCTCGGCCAATTTAATTCCAATCAATCATTTGTTTCTTACTCATTATTAGAACTTTATCCTTATATCAAGAACTTTCTACACATAAATTCTGCGCTTGTCACTCTAAAACCTCCATTCCGCTGACCTTTTTCCCTCTTTCAAGTCTACCTGCTTCTTCTTTCTTGGTTTGCCGATGCCCCGTTTGTGTCGCCATTGCTTCTGTGTTTAATAATATGTAAAATAAGTTGATAATATCCAGACTGAATAAATAAATTACGGTACAACAAAATTTTTGCAATTTCCAAAACTTCTTCAGACACAAACCTGGAATTTATCCTGAGACTCGATATTTTCCCTACATATATACATATATGTATTTATGTATGTATGCACACACGCATATATATATCCTATTACTGTTGTTATTCTTTAATATCGTTATCGATTATCAAAGCATTCAAAAGGAATGTGTCTGAAACATTTCAGCTACTTCTCAGTAATTAGGTTGAGTGGAAGCAGCGAGAAGAGTTTCGCTCTAGCACATGTCAAAAAGGTTCTTACAAATCTGAGACAGAGAAATGAAAATGAATATTGAAAGATCGATTCGGCCATGGGGAATTACTCAAACGACACCTCTGAGGGACGCGCTTCTTTTTAGAGAGGAATGAATGAGATTGCAGTGTGAGATCACAGAAGCCATTTAACAGTTTACTATAGTTTTTTCTGAAGAAAAAAAATTAAACTTTGATTTATAGATTTTCCTGAATATTTTAAAACAAACATCGTATAAATATTCCAATTATTACCTGAAATATGTTTAAAATTGCATTTTTTTTTCTTCTGATAAACTTTACTATACCGAAATCCGAACACCTTATTTTCTTAAAATATAATTTTTCATCATTTCGCAAAAAATATCTTAATAACTATTGAAGATAATATTACGAAAATGGCGCAGTGGCGATCCCATTATTTTGCATCATTAGATCCCAAATTATTATTTTGTTTCGTTAATAGTTTGATATATTTTCTCTCTCTCTTTTCAGGGATGAGTATATATTAAAATTTGGAAGATATTAATGCTAATTTTTGAAAGGCCACTGAAAATTGAAAATGTAATTACATGTTAAACATTTTTTAATTTCATTGTATTTCTAAGTCTTTATTTGCATTATGAAATGTACATAATATATTCCGAAGTGAACTTTTTTAGGATTGTACGCTCAAATCAATACAGCATTAAATAATGCGTAAGTTAAGCGTTGAGATTACGCAATATTTTATAAAATTAATTAAAACTTTTTATGAACATTTGAAAAAAAATTCGGTTTTCAAAGCACAAATTATAAGTTATATACAAAAAACGCATCACATCAACTAAATTTTAAAATGATATATAGATATGAAGAAAGTTGCTCACGTATTCCATAAGAAATAACGTCTGCATCCTATACACGTAGTTAATCAAGGTGACGCCTGTCATTCACTATTCCGTCAAAAAATTTGACGCTTCCTTTTCATTTATCCCTCTCGAAGGACATTTTTAAAAAGTTCTTTTATTCTTGAGTGAAAGTCAAAGCAATAAAAATTCCCACTCGACAGACGAAACAATCAACTTTAATTTCAAAATTTCTATTTTTATGAATATGCAATATTTGCTCTCTCTATCCGAGTGTAAATTTGAAAGAGGATGCAGTCCTGCTCGAAATGATAATCAAATTGATTTCTTTCTCTATTTCTCAAGTTTACTAGAAGCACTGATGGTTTTGAGATGATGATACCAACGACTGCTCACTCTAGAAGATTCCTCCAGGCAGTCCGTCAGCTATCGATACAAGTTCACGCACATCAACTACGACGACTCGCTATTCATCGCAAGCCTCTAACCACTCTCTCTCTCTCATTTCTAACTTTTCACCCCTACCTTCGAGGGCCGGTTTTCCGGCTTCGCTTGACCATAAAAAAAAAGAGTAGTGAACAAGATGGATTTGTTACTAAAAGTTACGTACAAACATGGTTACCTTTCAACATACTCGCCGTAAAGATTGAAGCATTTGTCATTCCGGTGGAAGGAGCTCTCCGTTCCTCTCACCTTGGAACATTGCCGCCAAGGATGCGAGATGGACTTTGTTTCTATTCCTCTTCTTTTGTTTTAAATCGCTCTCCGCAGTCGTCGCACAGTCTGACAACAAACAGCTACTTTCATCGTGGCTCCATAAGCTCAACAAGTAAGGCATCCTTTAGGTCTTAAAGTGTTTTAGCCTATTGTTGAAGGTTTGTTTGAAAAGACCTTATTCTTGTCTCCTTTCATCGTGAACGTTGTTTCGTTCGTCTTTAAGTTGTCTACGCCATTCGCTCCCTAAAGTTCTCTCGGCTCCATTTTCGGTGAATTTCGACATCTGCTAGAAGAAAGCGAACAACACCTCGCACTTGGCGGGAGCATCTATTGTGTTGTTAAGCAGCTGAATCAGAGGTTAAAACGGTACTCACGAACACACTTTTTTTTTCAAACCATTTCATTATATTTCTTTAGTTGGATCCCATTTCATTTCGTTAGATCAAGGTTTCATTTTTTGCAATTCACTTTTTAAAATGTCGCCGATGCAAATTTAGAAAAAAATTGTGGATAGCTTGCGAGATTAAATAATACTTTCCAAGAACACCGCCCTTCTGGAAAATCAGTTAAAACGTATCCGATATCCTCGAACGGTTAGAGAATAAACGTTTACCTTACGACTTAAAAACGCATTCCTTTCATCCAACTCAAACCCATTACTTATGTTCCCTATATTTCTCAACGATGTGGAGCAATCAACGCCCTTCGTCGGCCGAACGGGTGCTAAAACTGTCCGCTATGCCCCATTACGCAGCAATTAAAGAGATGTTCCGCCTCATCCCCACCTTTTTATACCTCTCAAAATGACCTTTTTCTTCTCGCCAATGGAGGTGAACGAACCCTTTCTTCTGGACATCCCCGAGGGAGGGGGGGGAGAGAGCTTTCAATAAATAATTGTGCGTGAATTATTAGGGCGATTGGAATGAGCCATGGGCTTTTCTAATTTTTCCATCGTTAAATATTGCATAAATGAGAGAAAGGAATTGAAAGGAGTCTCGCTCAAGTGTGTTTTAATATAAATTACATTTTGAGTCTAGACGCGAGAGCTGTCCCACAGTTGCCATAGTGACCTTTTAATAATGCCCCAAACAAATGGAGAAATTTAAGTATGATAACAAATTGTCTGACTCGTGTGTTATACGTTCTTGAAAGGACAATTTCTGAAGAAGAGAATTTGAATAAAGTCATTTCATTACGAGGCGTGTTTTTCAAGTACCATTTTGAGGTGTAAAATAAACAAGTGTAGATTTCTCTACCATTTTATTTTTGTAAGAAAGACAGTGTCTGAATCTGCTTCTCAACACGATTGCTATCAAAATTAAGACATGCATCAAATAACAACTTTTGAATTTCCTCCTCACAGAAATTTGCTGCCTGATGGGTCAACCCCTAACTGAAAAACTCTCCACGAAACTTGCAGAAACACATCCCATAAAGACGAAATCTTTAATATAGGAACTGGTTTCATGAACTTCCTCAATCACTTTCTGAGCAAAGACATCAGTAAAGACAGACGGATGCCTACCACGTTCCTCTTCGTGAGCATTAGTACGACCACGTTTAAATGCTCTCGGCCATTTTCTTACTTTTACATCGCCCATCGTGTTTTCTCCGTACACTTCATTAAACTGCTGAGGAATTTCTGCAGCTTTCCCGCATTTTGCATGCAGAAAACAAACCATAGAGTGCGTCTTTCAAAATTGTTGGGATTTTCAATAGTTTGAGGCATTTTAAACACGAACAAACAAACAAAAATACGAACGAATGCTTCTGTAAAAGCGTCTGCAGCTGACCTACAAATATAGGTACTGAACGCGCATGCGTCTAATGGTGACATTAGTGCTGCAGCGGCCATATTGAAAATACGCGTCTTATAGGTGACAGGTAAAGTATAATTAAAAGAAAATCTCATGATAACTTTTTTTAAAAATTTCTTTATTGTGAAATTTGTTTTTAATTAACTTTAAAAGCAGACTTAAAGTGTTGCTCATACTAATTTGCAATCATAAACTACTCGTCGTAGACAAAATTGTTCAAGAAAAAAATTATTTATAATGTCGATCAGGCAAAATGATTCTAGTCTGATCATTCTTTATTTTAGTTTAAAATGTCCTCTCACATTATTTGTTTCCCCCACATTCGTTCGGTAAGTAAGTGCCGACAGCCAAGTATAGCATTCATGACACTTTGTCTAGCTTTCGAACTTCGATCTGTATTTTAGTCCTGGTGTCACTAAAGACTTGTCTAGGAGAAGGACTGATGTACGTTAAATCTATCGGGTCCTCTTGTTCGTTTGGTATAGTAGTTATTAGAGTTGGATGCAAGCTCAGATGTCATTCTCGTCATTGACCGATTTTCAAAATAACAAAGTCTGTCACCCCCTCGCGTAGTTTCTAAGCGCAACGTTAATAAACAATCCATAAATCAATCCGAATTTTTATAATTTTCTGGAAATTGAGACAAAAATTTTTATGGGTGACTAAACGTTTTCGTTCTTTAAATTCTTCTTGCTGTTCATTCGCGAGGGAGTATAGCAAAGTACCGTACTTTATTTGAGTAGTGAGAGGAGGAGTCTATGAGGAACGATTAAAATGCTTACGATCAAAAGTCAAGGAAATATTTTAACCGGATAAAATGAGTCAGAGCCTTGAGGGGTGTTCCTCCTGCCAAACACATTAACACAAATGTACGAAATCGAGAAGCAGAAATTGGGGGGGCATACCCCACAATTTGGCGAAGGGCGTTGGCTGCGATCGAGAGTGACGGACAGGTGTTCGCGGTCAAAGGGAATAATGAAGAGACTTTTGACAATGACGGAGCGAATTATCGTAATTTGGGTCAGCGCGCGCAAAGAAACGGGTTTGTGGGTCCACGTGGGCCCGAGACCGGGTCATCAGCCGTAAAAGGAAGAAGAGAAAGGGAAGGCGGTCGTCTGCCCTTGACATTTTGCCTCTTCCTCTGCTCGAGCACTCGGGAAAGCGAATCGATGGGAAGCACACATCAGACGATTGCGATCCGTTTAGTCATCGAAGGAAAGTTTAAGATCATGGGAGGCAAATATATTACAATACACTCAGTGTCTCTTAAAGTTCAGACACATGTTAGTGCAGTATTTCCTCTGTAATCAGGCAGAGATATCGGAGCACCGCTGGATTAAATGGAAATCACTAATAATAATGCATTCAAGTAGCAAAAGCTATATATTATTGCACTCAATGTAATGCATTGCGCTCAAATAAAGTGTCGGATACACGAAAGAAATAAAAATATTTTGTACGGATAACCAACATGATTCCGTTGAAATAGAAAGCGCAAAATCGACCAGCAGCGATTTGTCTACCATTGTAAAAATGCCGGATTTCCTGCCGGGTCAGAAGTACCGGACTATCGAGAGAACGCTTAATTACAAATACATCTTTCATTTTTTATTATTGCATCCTTATTATTAAGAATTATTAATACATCATTATTATTTTATTAATACATCATCATTTTATTATTAAGTTTTTTATTATTTTATCACAATACAGTTGCAGTTTTAAAGTTTCCCCCAAAGACTTTCTAGTCGTTTGTGACGCGAACCTCGTCTTCGCAGATTGATTCCTGTCTCTTAAAAGCAACGTGAGGGATGGGGGAAACTCGTCATTTTGAACCTCCGTCAAGTGACGACATCCGAATTGGCATCTTCTAACTTCCTCAACACGCTAATAGGTAGACGTCGACAAATATAACATGCATCCTCTCAGCGTCACAATGGTTTTTAGGATTCGAACCCACCATTCAACAGAAACCCGTGGCGAGTTCGTTGAATGAATGGTTTAAAAAATGGTATAGTAAAGTTTGCTTCTCCGTAATAGATTTAAGTCCTTTTCGAGAGAGGGCTGCTTATCCAGGGTATGTAAAATTTGCATTCTTTTGACCTTAAGGCATCCTCCTAATTCTAATCTACCATACCTCATGGCAATTTTTCAAAGTCCTCTTGATTTTGTAGAAGATTAGGAAATCCTACGTGAACTCAAAATCCTCGAGTAGCATGGTGTAGAAAGGTGAGGGAGGTGCCAGCTCAGGTGACGTCATCGACAAGGGTCTCCCTTTGCCGAGACACATCACGGGCGCAAGTGGGTTATCGCCTCACTGAGCCGAATGAAGTGATCCATTTCTGGGGTGCAACTATTTACCATCGGAACGTTCTTAATTCTGTGCACGGAGTATGTTTCGGTGTTTATCATGAACATTCGTCTCGAAGTATATTTAGAGACTTCTTCAACAGAAATATTTTTTAAAAAAAAAACTACGAAGAATACTTTTTTTTTCACGAATGACGCCAGAAGATTCCAATGGGTCATTTGACGAGCTAAAAAAAATTGGCTTATCCTTTTAATTGTGATGATTAGTTTTCAGTATAAAACGTTCTTTTTATATTATGCAGATTAAATTCGTTTGTTTCTTTTTGGTGTTGAATTCATGTAATCCCCTGGAAAATAATTACTAACTGACAGCAGTAAAAGTCACGCAAATGGATATTCGATAGGAGGTTCATTGAAAAAAATTTAGTTTCTTGATTACTCAAACTCATCTATGAATAAGGGGTGAGTAGAATCATAAGTAAGTAATAGAAGTAGTAGAAGTAGGTACTTTGCGGCGTCACATAAAACCGTTTTGAAAACAGTAGCTACTCTTTAATCCGGTATTCGATGGTTCAATAAATTCCATAAACCTGTACCTATTGATACATCTGTTATTGTAATTTTTCATGCAGATTCGGTTGTTTGTTGACCTCGACTTTCAGGTCTCAACACAGAGCTGCCCGCATTTTCGTCCAGTGTTTATCATCGTTGTCAGTTTTCATATCAATACAGTGTATCTTGTTTTTCAGCGGGTTACACATGACGTTTTAACAACATTAAGACCTTTTGCGCACAGCATACTGCGCCGTAAAAGAGCTCCAAATCCCATTATTGGAACCTTAAGCATTAATGAAACTAATAACTGAAAGCGTACTTTCAGAAAATGGTAAAATACAGAGAAAATCAATTGTCCCGAAAAAGATAAAAATCCAAACTTCACAAGGGGGGGGGGACTACAGTATTGTTTCTTAGGCAAATCATGATGTAAAAATATACTTTAATAAAAATAATACTTTCTCGAATATTTATATTGCTTCAAAAATGTGCATAGAAGCATTTAAATTCATGTCCGCTTAAATATTTATTTTTCTTTGGTCTCGTGTGTGCGTTAAGTCTGTCGAGTGTGCAAGTCTTCCCGTTGCTATGGTATGGACGTTTGTAAAGGAATATGCCAGTTCAGGTTTCGCCCTCGTCACTTGACCCTAGTTCACTATCGTGAGGTCCATCGTCAATAGACCTAGTGAGACATCTAAGTGAAACATTCCATCGATCAAATTGGTATCCCCATTAAAACAACTTTTGACCCTCGATAATCCTCTAAGGCTTTGGTGCCGGATTAAAAAGCGCCTCCTATGTATAGTTTAAACAGTTAGCCGTTTCACGCGCACATAATTTGTAAATGGATTGCTGGCGTTTGAACATTATATAAATTTTTTTCACCCTTCCCCTTTTTTAACTAAAAAATATTTAATTTGAAGCAAGGATAATTATTTCCCCCATGCATTCATGTCTTACTTATTATTCTGCGCCGTTTATTTATGAAAATAGAGTTTTCAAATCGGAAAAAAATCATTTTGAATAACTCTGTGTTTCTCCGCTCTTTTTCTTATTTTACAATCTTAAACCACACTCACACAAAAGTATATTTTAAATACTTTTCGGGATATTAGTTGACGTCGTTTTGCAAGGAAAGATCTGAGAGCAATAATTCTTAGAAAGAAGAAACGCACACAAATCTGAGGGACTATTGGACAAACTCACTAACCTTTACCTTCGAAGCAACGCGTGGTCCGCCTACACGTGAGCAGATTCTCTTCCCCTTCGCATTATCTCACTAAATACAGGACAAAAGAGCCGACCCGGGCGTGTGCCGAGGGACATTGAGAGGAATCTTTTTCATTGACCTCCTCCATTGATCGCAACCCATCCGCACCGTCTGATTGGTTAATAGCTGCAATTGCTTCTGTCGGCACACACTCGCGCGTCTCAAGTTAAAGGTCTCAGAGAGCGGCCTTTTAAGTGGCACCTACTCTACTTTTGAGAAATTAAGAACGCTCGAGACAATGCGACGTTGCTTTGTTTCTGGACTGGAGGAAATATATCTTCATATAAAGGACTGATTAGACTAAATTTTAAAAAAAAAAAAAAAAAAGAATTGGAATTCTGAATCATTAAAGTAGCATTCTATTGAAGAAGATTTTTTTCCATCCTAAAATACGACAGTTTTCAATGAATCTGTTATAATTCAGATAACTGACTTTATTTTGACAGAAGGATACATATACAGTCGAATTCCATTCACATGCGGCTCAGTAACATGCGAGTCTGCTTTACACGCAGTTTGACTACGGCTCCCTCGATAAACAATCGCTTGTGATATCATTCCTTTATATTATAGTGTTATGATTCATGATTTTCTTTTCATGAAATTCAGATAAATTTTTTATTTGGATGCCGTCACAACTTCCTGTCCAGAGTAGACATTTTTTTTAAAAAAATAATTTTTATTTAATATATATGAAACAGAATTTCTTTCAAAAGAAATATTCTTGTTTGGAATTTTTTTTTTGCAAGAGGTAAGTTTTAAGATTTCAGTCTCAGTGAGATGAAGTGTACTTTCAATCATTTTATATTGATCTAATTTTAAAAATTGTTCAGACGTATTCTTCTATAAGCGATTTCCGTAATAATTAAAAATTATGTCGAAGGATTGCAAACGTAAACAAAAAGGCTGATGGGATCGAAGAAAAAGCTCAAAGTTATCCAACGATTTCGAAAAGTGGAAATATGAGCAGGAATTGCCAATTGAAATGTTCAAAAAACGAGGATGAAATTCGTCACTTTGTTGAAAACGATAAGGCTAGAAAAAGGTTAAGACACCAATTTTTACAAATTTCTGTTTGATTTCTTGCTCGACTTATATTAAAACTGAACTCGCAGATTACTTACCCCCGCGGTTTAGTAACCACGGACTCCAACTGCCGCGTGTTAACCGAGTAACAGATGAAACATTCTGTTAGAACTATTCAATCGCTCTCCGCTGAGTATTTCGTCACTTGACCGAGGTCTAAAATGACGAGGTCCGTCGCCAACGGTCCTCGTGTTGCTTCTCATTGTGAATGAATAGTCAAATCCTCCGAGTGTCGGGGAGATCTCAACAAATTTGAATTTATTGAAGTAACCGATGGTGAACAATTCAAACGTTGTTTTAAAGGAAAATTAAATGCAGAAGAAACTTTCATATTTCTATACAGAAATATTTGTTGATAACTTATCTTCCCCCATTCGGTTTAATCACTGTATTACAAAAACACGGAAATAAAGTTTTAAACGAAAATAATTACCTAGATGTTATAGATTTCTTGATATTTCATTGACAGCCGGTCCATTCGCTGACACTCAATATCATAGAATTTTTACAAATGAAATCGATTTACAAAAATCATTACCTTTCAGGGTTTTTTTTTAAAGAAAAATGTTTGGAATTAGATTCGGATAAATTTTTTTTTAATTCCAAGGAACCCTGAATTCGAATCGAACCTGCAAAGAATAAATCGGAAACATCTGTCATTGGTTCCAGCATCTCCAGATTGTAATTCGTTGCATTTTAAGTCACTAAGTAAAATGAAGAGAAAAGTACAATTTATTTTTATTCACGCTATAAATATTTTAATTTCCGACGGTAACTTTTTCTCTCTGTGCCTACTTTACCTACACGCCCCCGAATAATCATTTAGAATAATTAATTTCTTACCGTTTCTCTCGGATTGAGGATTCGGTTTCCGAACCCTTCACCTATTTCTTCCAAAATTCCTTCTTAGGGAACGAACGGAGGGTCTCCAATAGATTCACTTTCATCAACTAATTTTCAATCTCAATATTAAATTATTGGTTGCTTTTATATGCCTTTCACGAATTCTATTCATAGTTTTAATCTAAACTTCATGAATCACGTTTCATTTTATTGGATTCTTTATTAACATCGCTCTGAGAAGCATTACGAGGGCTATTGGCGACGGACCTAGTGCTTTTGAACTTCGGTCAAGTGACGAAGAAGACACCTCAACCAGACCCTCCCTCTCCACGCAACACGCCAACGAGAGGACTTGGGAACTCGACTGGATTTAACGTGCATCAGCCCCGCTACATAGAGGGGGGCATGAGGGCTCCAACACACGACTCGACGAAAAACGCCGGCAACAAGTCTGCTACTATGACCACTTGATTTTCTCGGCATCTTCATTTTTTTTTTTTGGATGGAATTTTGAGTTTAAATACTATCAGGATGAAACCCAAAAACTTAATTAAAGGTAAAATAACGATAGAACTGAACTGTACTTTGAGAGAGATCTTGGTGTCAATCTAGTGCTACATTTTTGGGTTCGGTTGTTGATGATGAACTCAATCCACCTGACACAATACCTCCCTCCCCTAAATTCAATTCCACAACACGTGAGGAATTCGAGACGCAATTGACTTTGACCAGCATCAGTCCCTATTCCCTACGACGGTCTACTGGCACACCTCTGCTCACGGAGCTTTGACTTCTGCTGCCTACTCGGCTTCAGATTTAAAGTCAATGGTTGGTTGTGGGAAATCTTTGACTCCGAATCCATAAGGAGCCCACATGTATTGTGCCAAACATAAGGTGAGGATGTGCAACATTTTATAAAAAAAATAATTTAGAAGAGAGAGAGATGGAACTCAGAATTTAAAATAAAAGGAACTTTTATAAAACTTCAATTGTATGCCAAGGAACTATTTTAAAAAGCAAGTTGAAATTGAATGAATATTTGTTTGGGGATTTTCGTCAACTAAATGTCAATTCGATCGAGAGATATGTTTCACAGTCAGAGGAGTGTTATACGTAGGAGGATTTTCTCCCATTAAGAGGTGTTTGTGTGTAAATTTCGTGAGTCCAACATGTGGTCGTGTCAAGATAACGTTCTGTCTTCGCAATGATGTTGATTTGCAATGAGAAATGACGGGTTTCATATGATTAGGTTCCAAAATTCCATTGACCAGCCAATGATTGGGAATGGCTGCTTAATGAGCGGCGGCTTTCTTCAACAGGGGCAACAAAAACTAAAATACTTTAATAACTAACCCAAGAGGGAATTCCTTTTGGCCTAGTTGTTAAGAGAATTGCTAAAGATAACAAAAAATTTCTCCGGACCGACAGATTGAGATTCGAACTGGCTGTCACTCAAAATGAGCCGTTCTCCTTTGGCATGGGGTAAAATACCACCCCCAATACGATGGAAAAATGCTAGCGACCAAAAAATGCAATTTACTATATCGCAATAATGAATGATGAGAGGCATTGCACCAGGTGTAAATTTAGCGGCACAGTCGATTGTTTCGTAGCCCGCGATACCCTTTAAAAATTGGCGACGAGTCTCGCTAAAGTAGTTTTTATATTCAGGCATTTCATGGATGTGGATACAAATGCATCCACGCTTCAATAACAATCTCCAACTTCGGTTGCAGAAACCCACCAAACAAATAAGTATTCCGATGCATTGTTATGCTATGGTTATCGAATGTTTCTTCTCTTCCCCGAGTAGAAATCCCGAAATGCGCCTTTCCCCCAAATGATGCCTTAATGTGTCCAACGCGTGCGAGCACCCCTAGAAACATCTCAATTCCTCCCCCACTCGAAATACCTTCGATCGAACAGAACAAGCATAAAAACTGAAAACGGGACATCATACCAAACAAGGGACGAGAAAATTACGGACGAATTCAGTTCGCTATCGACTTTCTGTCTGGGATCGAGGATATTGGCATTTCTTTCGAATAATAATAAAAAAAAAGAACAAAGAATTGGAAAAAATAGAATGGAAAAAAGCGGAGGGAGGGGGAATCTAGTGTGTCGTCCTATTGATTGCTCCACACAAGAAAACGCACTCTTGTGTTACATTGAATCTCCTTCGGCATGGACAGAACCCAGCAGAGATGCAAGATGTCGCTTTCAAACAATGCCATTCATTAACAATAATAAGTGCGTTTGGCGAGTAGGAGGCGACTTTTTTTTCCCTCCACAGCGCCAAAGAACGATTTATTTATTTCTGTGTCGAGGAGGGCCTTTTATCTTACTCGGAATTGCTGGGAGGTTGTTAATTTCGTAGAAATTTATTCTCCGAGATTCCTGACGATTGATTCGTTACAAAAGTGCTTCAAGGGGTAGGGAGGAAGGTACGTAATGAGGGGAGCAAAGTGGGTTAACCTCCCGGCATTTTGCGAGAATGGAGCCTTTTTTGGATATTTTGTTTCGTTTGCTGTTGAACTGTTGGGTTTGTTAATTTTATTCGCAGTAACTACTGTTAGGGTTATTGTGCTTTTAATAGGAAGATTTGTAAGAACACTAGCGAAACGTTTTGCTGGAAACGTTAACAATGAATAGGTTAATAGCAAGCTAAATTATATTTTGTCGACGTAAAAAAAATGTGACGCCGAACAATAAACAGAACTTTTGCTTCATTCTCATTTAGTGCCACCATTTAATTTAATACAGGCAGAAAGCGAAATTCTAAAATCAAACTAGTTTGTGCATGCTATGCGTCCATACATCAAAAAAAGTTTTTGTTAGAGGAAAAATCGTCTGCTGGTGAATTAGTGTTGAGACAAAATGTGAATGAAAACTTTTGTATTAAATGACACGAAATAATTAAATAAAATCTGTTAAATCAAACTACCGGCAATAAAGCACGCACATATATACATATATTATATATATATATATATATATATATATATATATAAGTTATCTCAAGACGCTCAAATTTTCAAAGGTTTGATTTTCTGAAAAAGAAATATATATTAAAAACAAAACACAAGAAAGTTTTGTAAATTTTTCCACAGAAACATGATTAAAAATGCACGTGCTTAATTCTGATCAACTTAAAGCAGGGGAAAATTCAGTTAACCCTAAAAAAATTATGCAGTTATATTATAGCATTGTTTGTGTGTGTGTGTGTGGCATAATTAGTACTTAAATTATTGAGTTTCAGCATATTGTGATATCTTTTAGGGGTAGTCATTAAAGTGTGCTTTAAAATTTAGAAAAAAACCCACCAAGGGCAATTTTTATTTGTCTAACAAAATTGAAAATCGTATCAAATGTTTCGTATTTAATATTTTTATTTAATTATATTTCTGAGCGTTTATTTGTATTATGAACAATACATTAAGAATTCTAAAATAAAAACGTTCTAGAATTTTGCGCTCAAATCCATAAGGCTTTAAATAATGTGAAAGAGTAGCGGTGTCATTAAGCGATTTATTATAAGTTATTTCAAATTAAAATTAATTATTAATTTGCAAATAATTTAATAATTAATAAGTTATTATTTTACGATCATTAATTTTTTATATCAAAGTACAAAAGATAAATTATCTCAAATAAAAAAATACATCATTTTATTCAAACTGGAAAATGTTATGAAGACTCGAAGAAAGCGGTTCGATGTGTCACGTTTAGCTGTCGCACGATTCCTTTATGTGCAGTACATTTATTTTTCGAATATAATAAAATTCAAGAATAGTGTAATTTCTGCAGAAAGTGTACTTTTGATTTTTGAAATTGGAAAAAAATACAAATGTTTGAAGTTATTTGTTTACTAAAGAGATTTCTAAAGAATAATTTAATTAATCGAGTTCTGACAAAATTTGAGTCCTTTTTATAAGTATATTTTATTGTTCATAATTATTTCAATAATTCAAAGGAATACAAATTTGTAGAGAAATCTTTCTTCGGTAAAGATTGAATTGGATTTTTAAAAGAACGAATTTAGAGTTCAAAAGCTGAATCCACATTCATGATGGAAATAGCATGAGAAGTTGAGCTGGTCACAGAAACTGATCGACAGAGATTTACATCATGAACATAGGTGAAATTCCTTTTCCATTCGGAATCAAAGGAAAACTTCTAGAAATTTGGAAACTTACTGAGTTAAAGGACTAAAAACAGATTTTAAAATAAAAGTTTAATTTGAAAGAAATAGATTTTCCTCCTGGGATTTTTCGAAATTCCGTCTTCAGAACTTTCTGAAAATTATTCAAATGAATTTAAAATAAGTTTTACAAAAATTAAAGTTGAAAAAGGCCTTTAGAAATTCTCAGAAAATGGTCTCACGTAAATGTATGCATATTTAGAAAGTCGAAAAATATCTGGAGGCAGAACTAGAGAAGACAAACATTATACCAGAAAATTACAGACAGTTTTCATGCACAGAGTATTTAGAGTATAAAATTAGGAAATTTACGGTTGAAGAGAGTTAAAATACTTTGTTTGACATCCCAAAATCTTACATGAAAGAGGAATTTAATTTGATGAGGAAAATTATAGACCTTCAGAATGAAACATAAAGTTGAATGAGCGGGGGAAGCGGAATTTTTAACTAAATCCTTTTAATAGTATCATAATGCAGCATCATATTATCTGAGAAAACACTAAATCTCTTCTTAAAACAGATTCTGAACAAATTAAAAATAGTCTAGGGGCCTTTAAAAGATCTTAAGTACACATTGAAAGAATTTAAACGAATTTGTAGAATTGCAAGGGAATTTCTTCGATTATCTTTTAAGGATTTACGGATCAAACTCGACATTAGCAAACAGTCATAACTCAATAGTTCTTTTTATTCAACAAATTTACCAGCGAATTCTCTAAGTTTGTGAAAGGAATAATGAAATGAAACCTCTGCTTGTAGTGAAATGGGAGGTTCATGGCATAAGAAGCTAAAACTAGCTACTCTGTACCAAACAATGCGTATCTGAGATTTAGACTTTTGAAAAAATGTAAAAAAAGGTAAGCACTGGTTGACAAGTAGGGACGAAGAAAAGCTGGAAAATCCCGGGGGGGAATGGCAACCTAACTTCAAGAAGAAAAAAAATCAAATATGAATGAGGACGTTTGAACTATGTTACACAATATTCAAAAAATATTTCTCATTTCTCAGAGAAGGATGGTCGCTAAAAGAATATTTTGCAGCTTCTGCTTTTTATTCATCCATTTTCATGTCTGGCTAACAAAGAACATCCTTTGCAAGAAACGTATCTCTCTCCCACCTTTTTTGGATCATGCAGCAAATTTCAAGACAAAAGCCGAATTCGGTAATTATTATTTTTCACCAATTTTGTTTTACAAATAAGTTACGCAAACAGTTGTAGCAAACCATTTATTCAAAGTAATTATTAATGAAAAGAAATTAAATTAAAAATAAGAAATTAATTATTAACTTATTAAAGAAATTAAAGCGATGATGACATCGGAACTCCATAGTGTTGGAATGGAGGCGATCCAGAAGATGTTTATGGACATATACTCTCGTTCCAAGCGCTGCATGGAATTGTGAGGGGACAAAGTTTATCATCTGGGAGTTCGAGCGCAATTTATCCAAGAGCTATTTGAATACACTGTCACTTCTCGTTGGCCCTGTATATTTTTTTTTCAACTTTGAATTAGAATGACTTTTTCTTTGTTAAAACATTTATTATATTTGTATATGTCCTGGAGTACGTAATAAAGAGTCGTCTTTGGTGCACTTGACGCAATAATTGCTTCTTTGCTTTGTTTTTTTTCCTTCGGAAATACTTAAATATTAGAATTTGGAATTACTGATGCGAAGCTTCATTTTGTATTATCTTCAAGTATCTCGGTATAATTTGTTTTTGATTTTCATTAAAATCTAGAGTAGAGCTTCTCTTTGGAAGAGCAGCTGTATAGTTGAGCTCAGTCTCTTTTGAGAGAATAGCATAGCTTAACCGATTCTTTTGTTACCCGGCTACGTTCCAATCAAGAAAATGAATATTGGAATTATGTTTCTGGGTAGGCATTCTTTTTAAGACTTTCATTAATGAAAGAGAGAATTCATTCTAATATTCCTTATACCTTAATTTGCTATTTTAATGCCTTAAATTCGTAAGATTAAGTCACGAGGTAACTAAAAATGGGAAAAAAATGAAGCGAAGTAAACTTTGTGGGACTATTCGAGACTGTTTCTACTCTAACTTCGGGAACGTTCTGGTCATTGGTGTGGGTGAATTGCATAAAATTACAATTTCTTCCCGACCAAACGTGATTAGGTGAATCGAATAAATATAGAAACAAAGTGAAGTGTTTTAGATATAATGATATATAGTAAATTATATGAAATTAATGGAAAATGAAGGAAGGAAACGGATAATGACTTTTTGCCACATAATATTTGTCATTCGAATTGAATTTCGACTGTTACGTGGATTGAGTTGAGTTTAGTTATTATTAACGTCGCACTAGAAGCATCCCGAGGGCTATTGGCGACGTATCTCGTAATTTTGAACCACGGTCAAGTGAAGAGGACGACACCTGAGATGGTACCTCCTCTTCTAACTTCCAAACCACGCCAACGGGAGGACTTTGGGCCCCGACAGATTTAGCGTGCATCAGCCCCGGCGGGTCTTTGGCGGCCGTTACGTAGTTGAAGAGAGTTGCTGAATTAAGAAAGAGGAAATAATTTCTTATTCAAATCATAAATTAAGTTCATGAGTTACGTTGTGCAATTAGAGGGAGGGACATTAGATATTCGATAGTCATAATAAATAATTCTGCTTTGCTCTGTCGTGTCTTCAGTTGGAGTCCATCTTAATAAGTTCTACTGCACATATATATATGTGTGTGTGTGTATGTATATATAATGGAAATTAGTAATGTATTGAAATAATTAAAAATAATTAAATGCAATTAGTACAGAAGTCAGAATTAAACCTTAAGAGTTGCAAAGAAAACATACAAATAATTTTTTAGAATATAGAAAAAGTATATATATATAAACTAATGTAGCACGAATAATAATTCATATATATATATATATATATATATATATATATATATATATATATATATATATATATATATATATATATCTGTGTGTGTGTGTATGAATCATCATTCGTGCTCCATTAGTTCATTTCACATCAATTGAAGCTATTTTTTAGTTCTCCTTTGCAAAGCCTCCTGAACAGGGTTCATTGTGATTTCGCTTCACTTTCGCCCAGTTGAGAAACTCCGAGGAGTTTTTCTTGGCGACTGATGAGCCTAACAAACGACTCTCTATTAAGAATGCGAAATCAATCGAGGGATCGTCTACCGGAGCAATCGTGGGTGTGCGATACGCCCAGAGAATTTTTAAATATGTTTCGTATGCGGTGCATGACCTCCACGTTTTGAGTAGGTGCCAGTAGTGTCTCGTGCATAATTTAAATGAGATGCATGGCCTCTGTGATTACGACATTGTGTCGGGTGTGTAACACCCATGATTAGTCAGAGTGTTTATCGCACAGACGAAGGGGGAGTTAGGCAGGAAATCGCATTAGTATCGATACATATAAATGCGGCGATTGAAATTAAGGAGTCTCACCAGTTATGCGAGTACGCCAAAAAACATACATATATTGCTTTCTCAAACCAATATAATTTACCGATGAAATAAAGCAGACATTCGAAACTTTTTTACCGTATAATACTCATATATATTTACATTATTTTTCATATTTTCATATAATTTTTTAAAAAAATTACGAGCTATAAAGACATTTAAGTTCGATACATTTTCAAAATTACAAAAATACTGCATGCAGAATTCCAAATGACAGTGTTCATCAAAATTTATAAAAATTATATTATCAAGTAAAAAAATGTTCTGTTTTGGAGTTGTACGTACATTTCAAAATTTTTAAAGGGAATCTTCTTTTAAGATTACAATTATATAGAAAATTATGAAATTTCGAGAAAAAAAATTCATTTAAAATTGATATAAAATTTTTTCTGTTAATAGTTTGTCGAAAGATCGATGTATTAGATACAAAGGAATTTATAAATGAGTAAATTTTTTGAACATGTCTATAAGAAATTTTAAAAATAACATGATAATAGTTTCTGAGAAATCCTGAGTGTGCAAACTAAACTATTTTCTTTGGAAAAAAAATGAAGTTGGAAAAATAATAGAAAAAGTTTAACAAAGTTTAATTTTTTTCTCAATAGGTACAGAAGTTTTGATTGTATCGTTGACCAATGTTCAGAAAAGATGGGGTTCTGCCAAATTTTCTTTTCAAAAATCAAAAACTAATAAAGTTCAATTGGATTACTTTTTCCCCAATCCACTTTTCGCATAAAAATTTCGCTTTAAAACGGCAATTCCAGTTAAAGCTTTCATTTTAGCTGAATAAAATTAATATTTATAATAAATATTTGTTAACTTATAGATTTTTTACTCTTATTTCATATATATATATATATATATATATATATATATA
>BMAW01071313.1:178379-192409 GCA_019974015.1 Nephila pilipes | reverse complement strand
ATATATATATATATATATATATATATATATAATTAAAATTAATTTTTGGGGGGACGTTTTGCTCATCCGCAGTCATCATTTCATTGTTCGCAGCCCTTGTCTCCTTCAATAGTTTTTAATGAGTTTTATAATATTTGAATAAATTTTGATTTTCTTGCATATAGTTCATTTTCATATATTATTCATTGCGTATACATTTGTATGCAAAAATTTAAGGGTACTGTGACAATTTTTATGACAGTAGCTGAATGGTATTTTTTTTCTTTGTTTTTTTTCATTTACACATTGCTAGTTAATGAATATTTTTCAATAAAAATGTACATTTATTCCTTGGACAACTGACTTTTAAGTCATAATATCGTTTTTAAGCCACTTTCTTTAAATACTTTGTTGATCTCTATTTTAAAAAATGGACATAGCGCCATATAACACATCGTTCAATAACTCCAAAGACTAACCCAGAGATGGCGCTCGTAGTAAACCAGTAACCAGGTCTTTCTAGAGTACTAACCTTTGCTTGAAACGTGTCAAAATTTTAAGTCGATCGGACCAGGAAAAAGGTTTTTTGAAGTGAAGTGAAAAAGGTTTTTTCCAAGTGGGTGCCGCGATTGCTTTCGATGGAACAAAAACAGCAACGAGTGGATGATTCAGAAAGCTGTTTATCGCTATTTACTCGCAACAAAAAAGATTTCTTGCGAAAAAAAAGAAAGAAAGAAAGAAAGAAAAAATTGGGGGGGGGGAAAGATTTGGAAAAGCGTTGGAACGATTGTATCACCCTAAAAGGTGATTAACAAAAGGTGTTATGTTGATGAATAAAAAAAAATTTTGCAAAAAAAATGTTGTTTTCAATTTTAGACTCGGGAGTTATTGATCGATGTGTTATATAAGTTTTAATTCTAAAGAAGGGAAATTTTTAAGTTATTTGTTTTCACTTTAGAAACAAAAACTTAAGTTTCACAATTGCTTGTTTAATTTTCGTGAATTTAAAATTTTTCGATGTTAAAAACAAAATAGAACAGCATTTTATTCACTCAGATACAAAAAATAAATAAACGAATAAAACAGATTCCTTTGAAATCGCATTTATCACCAATGTCTATCCCATTTTTATCCCGATAAATCCAGGGGAATTTTGTGTGTGCATTGCTACTCCTACATTTCAAAATTTAGCGTGTATATTTGTAGGTTTTAATCAATTTATTAATAGCGCTTGCAGTTTCTTATTTGTAGCACAATCGAAGAAATAGAGACAACGAAATTAAAATGAATGCCCATTCGCAGCAAAAAAAGCTTTCTTATTTAAGTAGAAGAAAGGATGAAATTTTGAATCGCGTATTTAATTTCTGTGTGAAACTCTTGTTCTTTTCGATACTTATTAAACCTGGATTGAAAAAAAAAGCAAACGTATTATTCTTAAAAGATCTATTTTCTACAGCTACATTCAAACCCATAGAATGAACTTCTTATATTAATTAATGTGATAATCAATTATGTTGAGCCTCAGTGTTTTATTTGCAAATGATTTTGTAATATTAGAGGCGTTTCTCCCCCTTCGAACTCGGGGACTTTTCTGTTGGAATCCTCGCCTCACAAAATGAATTCATGCAGATTGGCAAGAAATTACAAAGTTTAACGAATAGATTGGATCAGATGCATGTACAAGAGGCAAAAAATTTAATATTGGAAGTTAGTTGTGATTTAAGTGCGACAGGCAGCCTTTCATATTCTAAGAAGTGATCAGAGGAATCTTAGAAGATTTTAGGAACGGCAATCTAACCCTCAATTCAAGCTATTCCCTCGAGTGAATCGTTAAGTAAATGAATCTATTTCCGAATGATAATTCAAGCGTATTTGGCCATCCAGAGAGTAGTCCTAATGTCGATAACTAGAATTAAAAATGATTTGGCTCATCTGTTCGTGAATTTCCATCCACTGGATCCCTGATTTTTACAAGGGCATGTACAGAGGATAACCGGCGTTACATCTTTAATATTAGTTGTGTGTTTCTTATAGATTAAATCATTATACACAGAATGCAAACTGAAATCTAATCGGCGCTACGTTTTTACCTGCCCAAGATGTTACATTCGGCTATTTTCTCTTCTCTAACCTCAGGGACATTGATTTGAATTGCATAGTATTGCACTTCCTTCCCAACGAAGCGTGATTAGGTAAATTAGAGGAAGTGATTTAGAGATAATGATACGCAATTAATAGAAAATGAAGGGAAATAGAGGCGGTTAGAGGAATGTTATCGAGATTGAAAATTAGTTTGTTGAATTTAAGAAAGTTCCCCTTACAATATTTAGCTACGTTGTCGAAGAGAGTTATGTAATTAAGAATGAGTAAGATAAGATTTCTTATATAAATCGTAAATGAAGCGTTCGGTTGAGATTCTAGAGGTAGAAACCCTTCTGCAATGATAATAAGTAATCTGCTGTATTCTAGCGTGTCTTCGAGTTAAGTAGTTTTGGTTACTATATGAGATTGAGAGATAGGGTGCAAGAGTCGTATCAACAAACAAAGATAACAGCTTTCATAAATTAGAGAATGATTTGATAACAGCTTACCTCTTTCACTTGGCATAGTCGATATCGTGAATAAGATTTGTCGAAAGCGATGTAATTCCGTGATGCAATGAAGATTCGAAAAATTTCTAGGATAGTACTCGATTGCAAATATTGAAGCAAAAACTACGAAAGGAAGATCACAATGTGAAGAGGATCTATTTCTGCTACTGACGGGACACTAGAGAAACTACAGAGCATACATAAAAAAAACTCCTTCATCATCTTTTGACAGTTGTTTCTTTTAAAACGAAGCAAATCAACGTGAACTTCATCTTCTCATTTGGCACAAAATATTATAATATTGCATTCTTTGCTCCACTCGAGTCGGGTACAAATCGATAACACAACAATAAGAATATCGATATTTTTTTATGTTTGCTAAAGGAATATCCACATTGCCAAAGAAAAAACACAAACAGGACTGCAGAAAAACACATACACCCGAAAAAATAGAACTCCGTCGACTTTTTCGATCTCAGCTGCCGCTGCAGTGTTGGCCACAATGTTGAGAAGGATTCCCGCAAATCGAGTGAAATTTCACCGACATGATGAGCATTTTTTTTAAAAAAAAAATTCCCTTCGTGGGGTTTTGACTAGAGCGAGAAAGAGAATCTCTGTGTGGCTACCTGCTCGCCTCGTTTGCAGCGCTCTCTCGGTCGGGAGGCGTGACGTAGGAGGATCACGTGATCCGATTGAAGTGGAAGCTTCCGTTATGGACCGAAGGGCTTCACCTCACTGCATCACGACCGACATCTTTGGTCATTTCGAATTCGTGTTCTGCAATCGCTTGCGAACTTAATTCTGTAATTTACCTCTAACTGTGGATATTCAAAATTTGACAAACATAAATATAAGCAAATCTACCTTTTATTTACAGATGGACTAGAAGGTATAAAAACATTTTGAATGCATCATTTTACTTATGCACCATTTTAAAGCTTACATAAATATGCATAGTTCGTAAAAGCTTGACGCACTCAATTTATTTTTCTACTAAATGAACAATCAATTAAGTACCGTTGCTACGAGATTATTTATTAGATTTAAAGAAGTATGAACGCGCCAAGCTTTCATAAATTACATATTATTTTACATTAAAAAATATTTTTTAATATTTTTAGTCCATCTTTACACAAAAGTTTGATTAATATTTTTTCATTTGTATTTATTTCATTCTTTTTAATCTGGAAATTTAAGTCTATAAAAAGCTACATTTGTGCTCAAAATTTCAGCTCAGTTGAACATTGTTAAATGCGAGGTCCCATCCTTCCCCTAAATCCGTTACTGCTTGAGCATACCATAGCATGGAATTGTCATCGGAGTTACTCGCGAATGCAAAATTTCTGCTTGATAGGATGGTAGGAAGAGAGCTAATATTCAAGTACAAGGCGTACATATTTACAAATGAATACATCAAATTAATTATGAAGTCGTAAAAAGTAAACTGAATTACTTGAATATATATATATTATATGTACCTCATAAAACAATAACAATCGCCCTTCCTTAAAACTAAATACGTACTGTGATATCTTAGCTCAAACAATCCTGTCAATTCCCTACATGAGTTTCTGACAAATCAAAGCAAACGGTGTAAATAGCAACATAAAAAGATTGAACTCTATGAATACCATATTATTTAATAACGATTTTGTTTCCAATATGAATATTTATCATTAAGTATTTTGAAATTTATAAGCGGTTCTTCGAATATTGTATAAAAAGTAATGTTTTCTTTTATATTTTCATACTTCGGAGAGAAATCAAATATTATTTATGTCTGAAATTTCGATTAATGTGAGATTACAGGATTATTAACTTCGCACCAAAAGCGATTGAATTTCTCGTACAGTAAAGAATAAAATGGCGAAATATCTTATGAGAACACATAATCTTTAAATAATAAAACATAATCCAGTTGGCAACATTCAATAATGTGGTCACTTAACACAAAATCAAGACTTCCGTTCGACCAGACTTTTTGATTCCATAATGTTAATCCTACGAAATTTCTACTACTGTCCTCTAATGCAGTATTTTATCAGTTTGAATGCAATTTCCGAAAGAGCAAACAAGGTCGAAGGTTTTTGTGGAACTACATTTTCACTCCGATTTCTGAAAATATTTTAAAATATTTTTTTAAAAAAAAACTCGGGAAACCCACAAAGGAAACATTAAAATAAACGCAAATATATTTTTTAAATTTGGAGGGAAATTGTAATTCCGTAGAAACCTTCATTATTTTATGTTCATTTAGATGCACCCGTTATTGCATTCAAATAGATAAAATAGTCTAGGTTTGAGGAGGAAAGTTGAAATTTTATGGGATTAACATTACGTTGATGAAATCGAAATGCTTGGTAGACAAGAACCTAAAATCTTCAAATGATATACCCTTCAAAAGATTTACCTTTATCACTTTATAAGCTCATATTAAATTCTTTATATTTTTTACCAGTCATTTACTTTGATATCTATTCATACAAATTAAAAATTATATGCATATACATAGATGATTAATTCCTTTTAATTTTTTCAGTGGAATAACTCAACCAAATATTTCAATGAATACTAATACACACTTTGAAAATATCTAAAAAAACCACTGATAAATGAATTCTCAGCAAGTTAATCTAATTAATGCGTCACTTCTTTGTCAGTGTCTCTATTACTAAGTTTTTTTTCGATTTCATTCTTTTTAGGAAGGATCTGACCGAAATATGATTTGATATCATTAAATGTTTCCAGTTTGTCGAGTTTTATTGTCATCCGATCCACCCTTCATCGAATGCACGTCATTGGTTAATTCAATGACTGCGAAATTCCCGAAGGAATTTCAAGAATACTCTGGGCTTATTACGTGAATTCTTCCGTTTGTTAATGAGGAAATTTGAAAAGAGATGAAGCTTTTGCTGAAAGTCAGACAATATTTTCCTTCCTGATGGAAGCATAATTATCCCCATATGAATTCTGCTCGAAATAATTTATCCGCATGTCCACACACAAAAAATCACTAGTTGATTAGAGATTTTATGAATTAGTGTTTATTTATCTTATCGTCCCATAGGAAAGCTTCTGTGAGCAAAAAGAATTTTAAGAAAATACGCGAGGAAAAAAAATCGACACTTATCCGTTAAAGCGTTATCACTTGCATTCATCTCTCCCCTCAGGCGTATTTTTTGTTACTTGTTTTGTTTGGTTTTCTTTCTTGGCACAGATCCTTTTAACTATAAAGTCAATGGACACAACGTTCTTGGCAAACTTTCAATCACTTTTCGTTAAAGGCGCCAAAATGATATTTTTCCCTATGAGATTTACTGTCTTTGATAAACATGGGTGATGCGGCCCCGGAATACCCTACCTATTCTTCTCTATTCAAGGTATCTTCCTTTTCTACCAATTTCCACCTTTCTTTCTTTTTTTTTTTCCTAACGTCTAGATCATAGATTGTATCTGTGTTTAAACAGGGTTTGTTAACGAATTTTTTAAACATGGTTTGGCGCAGCATTGACGTATTCTGCTCTTGCCACAACAAATTCCTACTTACACTCCCTCACACACTGGAGGATTAATGAAAAAGTTTCTATAAAACTGGATAAGAATCAATATTTTTGAAGAAATCCAAGGATTTTTTTCTCCTTTATTGATAAATTCTGCAGTAGTATAAAATTTTTCATGCCAATGAAATAACGGCTTTATGTAAGGTGTGGAAATGTACTACCGTACGCACAAGTGTGAGTTGACTAATTTCATGCGTACAGTACGACAAACGCACGCCAATGCTTGTAAATAGTGAAACCGATGGATGTGGATGATCAGAACTAACTAAAGCAACCATGCTAGAAATTTTACATTTGAAAAGAAGATATTTCATTGACTAATAATTCGTATTCGTAAATAAATATAAAACATAATAAACAGCAGGCAAGAAATTTTTAAACGTGGGTTTTCTTTTAAACTTCACACTTTACGTAATATAATTTTTATAATTTAAATTTTAAGTAATATTCGCCTATTTTGAAGATAAAAAGCAATGTTAAGAACCTGAGTTGATACTTCCCACTGCAACGCTTATCTTATAAAAGAAAAGATGGATTTACAGAGATGTCACCAGTTAACAAAATAGAGTTATCAATGACCCCTTCACCTTGGCGACAGACTTGACGACCGTTTAGCAACATGGCGAAAAATTTGGTGTAAAGTTTAATTCTTTAAATAACTAGTTTTGATCAATTAATTTTTATTAATTATAGTTAAATAATCGTATTGTCATCCAAAACTATCGTGAAAAGAAAATTTCATCTCAATTGAGCGCTTTCAAATGTGAGAAAAAGCTTTTAAAGTTTCGATCGAGATAAAGTTACAATGGGAGTTGAAAAAATACCCATTAAAAATAGAGATGTCGAAAACTTAGAAATCAAAAAATGCAATTATTTTATCGACGTGAAATTGAACTCAAGAATAAAATGTCAGAAGCTTTCGCCAGGAGGATGTCGTTAAGAAAGAATTTTATCTTAATAATTTTAAAAAAATAATAGTAGGGAAAACAAATTGAACAAAATTGATTAAGAAAATTTTAAACAAGCAACCTTAACGTACTCAAAATTACGTAGAGATGTATGATCCTACTCTTAAGCTTCTCAATTCTGATGCATAAAATGATGGGCCTTGTCGCCATTTGCCTCTGGAACAAAATTAATCCAAACCAACACGCAGCATGAAATGAAACCGAAAGTAATAATATTTTGAAACGCATGTGCAATTCCGTTAAAACTTTCTTTTTCTCTTTCGGTTCAAAGTAGTCAATCGATTTGCTGTTTGGTAGAGTAGCGAGTTAGGGTCCTTCCTAAAACCGCCAGAGGCTGATATTCCTAAGATCTCAAAGTCCTCGAAAATTCCCTCCAATGGATAGTGTGCCAACTCAGATGTCGACCTTGTCATCTGATTGAGGCCCAAAATCACGAGACGTGCTGGTTTGAATGAGTCAGAAACGTAGAAAAGACTCAGCACAGAGACCAGTGACACTATTTAAGTTAAATAGAAACCATGAAAAATAAATGTTTTGTTTGATGAGAGGTTTATTCTAATTCAACCAATTATCTGGTTACAGTTTTTCGGAAGACGTTCACACGTAGAAAAAAGAAACACTCGAAAATGAATACCCAAACGCACTCATTTTGAAATGAATATGTTTGTAACAGGTTTGAATGTATGTCTTCATCGAATGTAAAGCATTGCATGCATTCAAAAAAAAAAAAAAAAAAAAGGTAAATCAACATTTTCAAAGAATTATTATAGATATTGTGGACTTCAAAAGTCACTTTAAAATACTGGCTAGGCATTTTAAAAATATGGGATCAAAAACAAATATATATGGTCCGCTTAAATATTTCGAACTATATTTTGCATTTACCACGCTTCACGCGGAAGAATACATGAATATTAAAATGAGTACATACTAAGATTCAGGGTTCCTTTAAAATCTTATCATTTTTAAATAAAAATTCTATTACTTTTTAAGAAGCAAAATGCTTTTATATTATTTCAATAAATTTAAAATGAATTCCTGGGCAAGTAACAGGCCGATGCAATTCATTTTTACAGATTTCTAGATAGGAGATTAAAGGACATTTAACCTATGTACTCCACTAACCATCCAACCTATTCAGTGTTCGATATTTCAACGTGGTCGATATGAATTTTGTAGAAAATAAGTTCAAAGGGTGTAACTTTGAAGAATACTTCGGAAGCAAGTGCTTTGTTTTTAATATTATACATAAGTTTAATATGTTGGTAATACTCTATATGTGATTTACGATCAATTTAATGATACGGTGAATGTGATAAATGTTTATCTTATTTTGGCGGATGATTTAAAAAAGGAAGTGTTATAAGTTAATGCAATTTACTTAGATACCTAATAAATCATACTATTTGATTCATTCAGGTCAAAAATTAACTCATCTTTAAGCAACATGTGCAAACACTAAAAATACCAAAACATTATGGTAACGGCTGTTACAGTAGAACATAATATAAATCATAATCAAATTGAAAAAGTTCATGTCTATTTTGACGCTTATCTAACTGCTGAAATCACATAATTTAAAATTCCACTTTTAAACGTGGCTAACCAATATTCGTAGTTTCTCCGTGAAATACATTTTTGTCCCAAGAGCACTTATTTATAAACAAATATTAAAGGTAGTGTTTTTCAATTTGAAATAATATTAATTTTTTTAATATTCAATTTTAAAATGTCTTGCATGCCTCGAAATAGGTAAGTTTACGAAATAAATATTTTTGTAGGCAATTAATCTTATTAAGAGAGTAATTTCTTCTAAATTTTAAAATACTTTTTTCAGATCAGAATTTACTGAACAGAAATTACAAAATGAGCAAAGTCAATTTGTAAAATGAAACAAGGTAATCAATTTCAAGATTTTTTATTATTCCAAAATTTCTCTACTACGGGAGACATTATGTATAAAAATTAAATGCACGTACAATCTAATGCATAATGGATATTCTGTTTTAGCCCACTCGCGCCTGCCCCGGCGTTGGTCGCAGGGGGTTGAGAACAAACTCTTGATGCGTTTATTCAATCATGAAAAATTTCTTAAGTCAGTTGTGCTACATATTTTTAAAGATGTTTATTGAATTATACAAGTAAAATTATTACTGGAACAAATATTGAAATAAACTACACCTACAGCATTTTAAAATACACAACTTTATATTTTTTTCATAAAACACACATAAAACATATATCTCAAAAATTAACTTACTTTTTAATTAATATTAAGGAAGATTAGAAAAAAATTATTTTAATATGTTTCTAAACATTCAGAGCGGACTCTCTTCATATGCACATATTTTTCTTACAACAGATGCAAAAACAGTTTTTACATCTTTTCCCCGTGGACAACCATGCGGTGGATTAATATTCTTTTTACTTATTTCTGAATCAACAAGGCTTCTTTTTAGTTTTTTTTGTTCAGATTCGGGAGCTCTGATCACATTATGGCTGCACAAGATCTATTCCAATCTTCTCTAATATTCTTAAATGAGTCATTTTTTGATTGTGGAAAAACCAAATTATGAAAGCATTATTTCCTGCTGTAATTAAGAAGATGATACAATATTTTCAGTGCCCAATGGTTACATCATATAAACTGCACATTTCATCAGTGATATCAACACCACCTTTAGTCATATTATAAAATTCATAATTTCGAGTTTCATCACTCCAGGTTTGGTTTCTATTAAAGTGTGTCATTTGGATGCATTGAAGAGATAAATAGAACGCTTTTCCCATTTTTCTACAATAAGAAACTCATGTCATCGGGAATTTATGATGAAAAGCAAAAGTGGATTTCCCAGGCTTTTCTTCACTGATGAAGAATAAAGGTATCTCTCTTTTATTTTCTCAAAGTGTGCCACCTATTGTTAGATTCTTTTTTAACAATTCTTCAACCAGTAGTATACTAATTGTCGCAAGAAATATTACGTCCAGAACCCTATAATGGTTGACATAAACGCATTACAATATCCAGTGTACTGAAGGAAAACTTGTATGGACCTTAAGGCTGAGTCCCAACATCAGGTTCTAATTTCAAAATGTAAAAAGTTTTTGAATCACATAAGGCAAATAATTTTAATCCACATTTTCCAGGTTTTTGTGACATATATTGAAGGAAAGGACCTTTAAATTTTAGTAACTGTTCATCGATAGTACGTATTCACTTACTGAATAATATTTTGAACAATTTTCATTAACATTTTGAAAATATGTTTCTGATGGCAGTACATTTCTCTGACATCCTTCTTGATTCCCTATCTGATAAACCATCAAATACCGCAACAAAAAAGAAAATCGTTTGTAACTTATGGTTTTATAAAGTATATTAATACCTCAATATTCCATAAATCATTCAACTTTCTATTACTTAATTTGCATAATCCCGCAATAATTAACAAACCTATGAAAGCATTCATCTCAGTCTCATTTTTTTTACAGTCTCTTTCTCTCGAATATCTTGTTTGAATCTTTTCAATGTACAGATTAGTGTATTTAATAATTTCTTGCTTTAGATCATTCGAGACAAATCGGTTGGAAAATTCCAAAGGTGAAGTTTTGGCAAACCCTTTTGATCCTGGCAAATGAATAACCTTATTCTTGGAACAAGTGCGTATTGCCTTTATTCTTATACCATTTTGTATTTCCATCTTTTCCCAAGTAATAAGAATTGATTTGCGTCAATTCATTTCTTGTTCAGAAGATTGTTCAAACTCTTGTTTCCAATCCGTGAAATGATCGGATTGTTCAATATCGTGATCTTCCTCTGAACTTACACAAAAAGCATTCTATTCATCTACAGAATCAGTCGACACGGTATCCAAAGGATGACGGAGTCGCTGTCGATCCCTTTCCAGTGGAGTTTTTGCCATAATTTCTGAAAAGTGTTTAAAAAAAATTGTATAAATCAAGTATATACTACAATTATTTTAAATTATTATTTTTAAAATTTTATATAAAAATATTCTTGTATATTAATAAATTTGAAAAAAAAAAAAAAAAAAAATTGTAAACGGAAAGAGTAAAACTTACCATATTTTAGAAGCTTCAAGTACACCCCAGATACACTTCAAAAGATCCCCTTACATTCTAATCGTTCGAGAGAGAATGATTGTAACAGAGCTGAAGGTTCACTGACCTAAAATGTGCAGCTACAGAAAAAATCGTGGTTCCGCGCATCCTTCTTGGAATCATAGGAAGCTTTTCTTGTTGCTAGGGTCGTGCAGAACGCCCCGCGCGCCTGATCCCGGTTTAATTATGAACTGATCCACATTGTTTAATTTACATTTATCTTATTGAAAATACGTAATCCAGAAAAGCTATACTTTCATATGACCATACGGCTTTGCTTTAATTGAAAACACTTGTGACATTTCTAAAAAAAAAATCTTGTTAAATTGATATATTTTTATAATCATAAGGAGACAAGCTCTGTCCAAGTAAATTTCAATCCACTGGTACATTGTTCTTCCATTTTATAATACACATTTAATGCCAGCATAGTGTTTTGTTGGAAAGCAGGTGTGTTGTACATGGGTGGAAAATGGTATGAAATCTGCCGACATACAGGATGAAGCACCATAACTTTTTTTTTTTTTTAAAAAAAACTGAGCAGTGAATAATAATAAAATAAGTAATTCTTTTTCCAATTATAGATTTTGCATTTTTTCGAGTAGACAAAGATTTTGGTCTTGTTTTTATTACAGCTATATTAGCGGGAAAAATATATTTATTAAGATAAATCTTTTATTTTTTTTGACAGATGAATGCATTGATGAAGAAAGTTTCGTCTCATTAAATATTGAGACGTTGAAATCTCTTATTCCTAAAGCTGGCCCTTGATTGAAATTTAAAAAATATCTCAACTATTTTATTCAGACTACTAATTTTTCTTTTGAACCTATTTCCGATTTTACTGCCCCTCTTTGTAATACTAATGTCACTTTTTCTAATCCTATTGCTGTTCCTACTGCATCTGTTGATCCTTTACTATTCTTCTCCATTCTCTCTGTAATATTTTCGATTCTGATGTTTCTAGTGTTAATACTAATAGCTCCAATAACCAAAGTAACATTGTACATGATCAGTCTTTAGATGATTCTGAATCACTTTTCTCTTCTACTTCTATTCTACTATCCTCTCCTTTATCAACATCTGGCCAGAAAAAATTTAATATTAGAGAGATAATCAAATTAAAGCTCCCCGTAATTTTTGCTCAGTTAGAAGAGGGTGATCCATCCAATATCAATATTCCGCAAAAATATCGTATGAATTGATTGTTGGTAAAAATATGTACAAAAAATTATGTCTGTAGGCCTACCACCAAAAATAAACTTGATTTAGCGAAAGACAATGAGAATACATTTCTAGTTTTGAAAGACTCAGACGGTGAAGGCTTTGTAAGTAATTTTTTATGAAGTTAATATGTTTCCTTATTAAAGTTGTTATGTTTTGGAGGTGAGGAATAAAAGATTATGGATGGCTGCTACAGGCTAAACAAAATTCATTGATACCTGTCTTTGACTGATTGGTCAAGTTTTCTGTGTTTTATTGCATTCAAAATGTTTTTCTTTTAAACCTTTGTAGATAAAATTTTACAATTAAAAATTGCTTGCATTTAGTCTTTGTCAATTTTGTCAATGAAAATGTACTATTTTTAGTTATTCACTGCTTCGCTATATTTAAATATGTTGTGTTCGACTAGTTTTCAGCCAACTAGCATGCATTTTCTAAAGCATATAACCTGATATCTATGAGTAAAGGCTCAATTCTCAGTTTTTTGATTAAAACACAGTAAATTCTGTGCTAGTTTTATACTAAAATTACTTAAGTTACCACTATCTAATCTATTCAATAGTTATGGAAGTTTTCAGAATCACTAGTAATCTTTAACGATAGTTCATAAGATCTGTTCAAGCAATGGGCTTGAAATTAATTTTGCTTTCAAACAAAGGAATTTAAATAATATGTAAATAAGTATTTTTTTAGCGTTAGAGACTCTCCTTTGTGTAGTATCCAAGTAGGATTTTACAACTATTCTAATCCAACTTGTACAGCCATGGATACAATAACCATTGAGCTCTAGATAGATGATGTTGAATTAGATTATCTGCTGGGGTCACATACTGGTATACATAAGTTACGATTTATCTACTTCAGAATTAAAGATCTACCCGTCTGTCCCTGCAGTCATCTTTGGGTTTTATTTTCTTAGCAAATGTTTAGTATTCCCTAGATGTTGAAAACTAATTAATTTAAATAAATATAAGGCAATTTTTGAACCACTTATTCAAGATTTGAGACAACTTTTAGAGTAAGGTATTCAATGTCAAGGAAATGAATGTAAATATTGCACTTTGGCAAATGTTAGGCGATAATTTAGAATTAAATAAGTTGTTTGTATTTGAAGTGTTTTTCTGCCAATTTTTGTTGTAGGTTTCGCCTCGTTCATAAAAATGTAATGCAGAAAATGATCAAGGGGGATAACAATTTATTGCACACAAATCTGGACAAGATGCATATGTTAGGAATGTCATCGATGAAAATATATCAGCTGCAGTGTGTGGTGTTAAAAGCGACTGCCCTTTTAATGAATTAGGCTATTGGCACGTAACTAATAATTTGGTTGTTGATGCTATGCATGACTTATTAGAAGATTGGTGTGCAACTGAAACTTACTTAATCTTGAATCAATATATTTTTAAAGATAAGTTTTTAATATTGTCCGTCTTAAGTGGTCGAGTATCAAATTTTAACTATGGGAAATGCTATTCCCTTTGCGGTCCTGTTCCAATAAAACGAGAGAACTGTCAAATCTTGATATTTCTAATAGTCAAAGTACATCTCAAATATGGGTATTGATGATTTTGCCATTTTTAATA
>BMAW01071313.1:152339-177979 GCA_019974015.1 Nephila pilipes | reverse complement strand
ATTTGGCAAGAAATACCACAGGAGACCATCAGAGAGCTTTATCACTCAATGCCACGTCGTGTGACAGCTTACATCCAGGCGAGAGGGGGTCAACACATTATTGAGCTTGTTACTTTGTTACTATGCAACTGTGAAATAAATCATTGAATTTTTCTCAAATTTTAATCATGTTCTGTTCTGTACATCATTTTCCTATTCGCCAATTTTTTTCTCCATTGGACAACTCCTTCCTTATGCGTCTTTTTTTTTGTTATAGAGTGTATATCAACTCCAATGCGTAGTATTAAAAGCGACTGCTCTTTTTAATGAATTTGTCTATTGGAACGCAGCTAATAATTTGAGTGTTGATGTTATTTATAACTTGTTAGAAGATAAGTGTGTAACTGATATATATGTTTAAAAATATATTGATATGTTTAAAAATATATTGATGCAATATTAAATAAATTTTAATATTATCCGTTTTAAATGATCGAGTATCAAATTTTAGCTATGGTAAATGCGATTCTCGTTGCGAACTGTTCCAATAAAACGAGAGAAACTGCTATATCTTGATATTTCTAGTGGTCAAAGTGCATCTCAAAAGTGGTTTTTGATGATCTTGCCACTTTTAATATGAGAAAAATACCATTCTATTAGGACTTTTGGGACATACATATTTTAATGCTAACGATCTTTGATGTCCTGATGACTCCAGTAATTTTTTTTTGCCAGAAACTTATGCATTGGTAGAACACATTGCTGACTATCATAAACTTTTTCTGATACTGTTCACAAGCATCTTACTCCAAAGATGTATTTTGCACTACACTATTCTAGGATTATAAGGTAATTTGGGCCTCCACGGCTGTATGTATATATATGTATTGGAGTATGAGATATGAAAGCAAACACTATCCCTCCAAAAAATGTGCGTCATCTAGTGGGAGTTTTTTAAATGTTGCAGTGTTAAATATTTGAAACTTTTAAATATTAAATGAACAAAACTGTAGCATCTCAAATTCAATTAAAAATGGCATATGTGTTTAGTAAAAAAACTTTAAAATTCCTTGTATAACAAATGTTTTGCGATCTAAGTATATCCAAGTTTGTAATTCAAAGTAGCAAGAACTTCTATATGGAATAGATAGTTTAACAGACGAGCAGAAATTCTTACTTGTAATAGTTTATACTATAATATTACAGTATATTCTAAAAATATGGCTGTAGTAATTGATTGCGTAGATGACTTGCCTTTCTTTGGAAAAATTAAAGAATTGTTCCTACGTAATATTGATGCATATTTAACATGCTGTTTATTTCAAACAGCACTGTTTGAAAAGCATTTTCACTCCTATTTAGCAACTTCACGAGATGTTATTGATTTGAAAGAAGTAAAAAATGCGTTTAATTATGGAGCTTTACGTATTAGAACTTCCTATATTTTAAATGATACCTCATTGTACGTTATATTAAAGCATAAGCTGTGTTGTTCAAATGGGGATGAAGTAGGACTATAATAGGGATTAGATATCAGTGTTTATAAATGATTTTTAAGACGACATGCCTTTATCTGTAGGAATGAAAAAAATTACACTTTTTTTAATGCTGTTGTTTCAAAATTATGAATGTTTTATTTTTTATATATGTGTGTATGATATTCAGAATACTTTTTTCAAAAATATAATTTTATTTGTTTTATTTTTTCTGTGTTTACAGTGAATCATTAATTATAGGTATTAGCTTTGTTATGATGTTAATTCAAAAGGGGGGGGAATGCATGTTAGATTAAAAGAGAGAGAGAGAGAGGGAGGAGGGGGGAGAGCATTGTGTGAGAGAGAGAAATAAAATGCTGTACATTAAGTTCTTACTACATAAAATCTAAAATTCATCATAATGTTTCCAAGACTGAACTTCGAATAAAACTCAATTTTCTGCATGGATTGGAAACAAACTATATATTGCTTCTAAAAACATAAATATAATTCCTAATAAACTGAATTGCTTCTGGAACTACTAGTTCACACTTGATACACATTTTTTTTAAAAAAGAATTTAACTCTTGAATCCAATCTATTTTCGCTAATTAAAGATTTATTAAGCACTCGAAATGATTTAAATTTGAGGTATATGTTCAAAGTACAATCTATGATCCCGTAACAGATGTATTTTTTTCTGAAAGTAACAATTTTGTTACACTCAGTAAATGCAAGGATTTTGATTCGAAGTTTTGTGTTAAAAACTGCATTAAGTGTATGTTAAATAATATGCAAGATGAAGAAAATGGAACTTGCAAATAAAGGAGCGCTTATTTAAGTCTCTTAAAATTTAAGTTGATACATATTTTTCTGTTTAAAATTCATATTTGATACAACAACAGTATCGAAATTGAATGCAATACATACTTTAATGTTTCATACTCATATTTGATGCAGTAACAGATTCACAAATGAATTAATTACATACTCATTTGTTGTTTCTTTTCGTATTCGATACAATAACTGCTTCACAAAAATGATTACGTTACATACTCATTTTGTTGTTTCATTCTCATATTTGATATACAAATTTCTTCAAAGTTGAGTACTTTGTATTAACTTTTGAATACCCGTTTTTCGCAGTGCCAAAGGCCTGAATTAAAAAAAAAAAAAAAAAAGTAAAATCAACGGTTTCAATGGATAGACAGTTTTTGTAGTTACAACACAGGTGAGTTGTTATAACAGCAGCCTCGTGTCTGAAGGGTCCTGGGCTCGTTTCTTCCGAACACCGATGATCTACTGGAATAGCAATGGGCAATTGTTTTGGCTCGGGAACCACTAAGGGGAAGCTAGGACTGTCGCATCTTTTCAAAAGATTGCGTTCATTAATTAACTTTACATTTAGAAATGGTATAAATGATGCTATGAAAATCAATTAAATAAAATATTGGCAGTCTTATTCAATTTGTTGTTTGTGCTAATTTCACATCAACTATAGCTGCAAGCACTTTTAGAATCAGTTTGATGAGTTAAATGTACCATACTTTTTGATTTTTTTTTTTAAATTGGAAGTGAGATTGTATGTTGAGATTCTCAACAAAGCTTTCAAGATGTCTGTCAACATCGGATATTTGTTGATTTCCTAACAAGAGAAAGTTTTGCTCACAATTATATGTAGACCCAAACAGAGAGAGCATTTTCCCTGCAACTTTCTTCGTACGAGGAAGTTATTCAGCAGACAAACATTTGTACAAATGAGCTAATATCACCCCATTAAACACTTCTTTCACAATGCGATTGCATGCCAATAATTGCGAGCTGCAGTTGCTGTTTCAATATCAGCAGCGATGGGATTAGAGAACGAATTTAGGCTCAATTTTTGAAAAGTTCTGAATTATTCTCGTGACCTCCCAACTCTGCAGATGATCCCTAATGTTAGCAGAAACACTTCTTATATCTTCTGTTTTTCCAGTAAAGGAAAATGACGAGAAGAGGCTTGCTCAGTGGAAGGAAATCGGAATTAAAGGAGGAGTGTTGTCACAGTGGGCTGCAGAAGAAAGAAGTGGCAGCTGTTTTCCCACATCTGTGTTAGAAAATGGATGCATATGAATGGGGTGGTTGACTTAAATTAACCACTTAGAATTTTGCTCGAATCTTATATGAATAACGGTTTTCTGCGCGCCGTGATTGGCCCGTATGTAATGCGGGGATCAGAATTTTATTGCTCATGTTTCTGATTAACACATAAAATTTATTCTTGTTTGATTTTTGATTCATAGATGGCATTACGAGTCCCGGTGTTGAAGCTCACATAAATTTGTGGGAAGTTATGGCACATACACTTCATCTTTTACGAACCCTCAACCGAAGACATCGTATGAGGCCATAACAGGCGACTTATGTGGCTAGCCAGGTAACACCAAATCATCTGTTTCAACTGAGACCGATTCAGTTGCGAGGTAGCTCCGTGAAAGCTTCCAAAACAGTTTTCGTGAATTAGCTTCATGATGAATACACGAGGGCCGTTTATTGTCCACACTATATAACATCTATAGTTTTCCTACACATTCGTGTATTACTTACCATTCTGTGACGTTTATTTTTCAAGTAAGGAATTTTGAAATTGGATAATTTATTTTGAATAGCCTTGTATTTTAAGACACATGTGCCAAATCTTAGAAAAAAATACATAGATTTGCGCTTTTTTCGAAATAGGTTTTTTTTTTTCTTAGATTTTGGTGCACTTTCCTTAAAATCTACTTTATCTGAAAAGCTGATATTTTTCACAAGATACGAAATGAGGTTATTTCTTTCTCCGGGAACTTAGGTTTGTTTTTTTATTTGTTTAATTATTTATTTTTTTATTTTTATTTTTGAATACTTATAAATATTACGTGTGGCACAGAATTTATTTACGGCTTAGGAGAAATATTAATCATAAAATGAATTTTTTTTTTTAATTCAAACTTTTGAAACTGTAAATATTTTCATTGTACATACTGTGATGATTATAAGTGCTCTGTAAATTTTTAAATTTATGAAAACTGTGGTTTTCATGCAAAATGTGCCTAACTGCAACTTCGTGACTTAAAAGTGTGATTACGAATTGTGTCGAGGAAACTTAGTGGTCATGGTTGGAAAGTCGTGGCGGAGTCATTAGTTCGAGTCCTGATGCCACAAAAGACCAACCTGGCTCGTTAAATTTATCGAGGTCCTCTAGAGGGTATGGTATACAAGTATTGAGGCGCTACTCCTTCATGGATCAAAATGACGAGGTCCGTCACTAGTAACCACATTATGATTATTAATACGTTATAATTAATGATACGTTGTATGACTTTGTTTTCTTAATAAGATGTTTCATTGTTAGCACGCGATTTTTTTTTTGCTTTCAATTTAAAAAAGTTAGGGTTAATTAAACTTGGTATAAAATAAGCTCATTTTCGCTGCCCTCTCAAATGGTTGATCAAGTATTAAAAATTAATTTAGTTTGAATACCAATTTGAACGATATTGATACATGGTTCTCACGCATCATGAAACAAATGGGTTTTTATATTGGGATAGCCCCTCTTGGATTCAACGCATGAAAGACCCGCAGAGGGTCACTGAACGCTTCATCTCAGAAGTGTGAATCGCAATTTCAGGAAGAAACAGCCGATGGATTGATTGCTTTTACTATCCTCGTCGCGCTAGAAGCAACGCGAGGGCTTTTGGGGACGGACCACGTAGTTTTGAACCTCGGTCAGGTGATGTGGGTGACACCTGAGATTCATCAAATTTCCACTCCACCCCAACGAGAGAACTTTGAGCCTCGACAGATTCAACACGCCTCGTTTCCGGTTACATGGAGGAGGAAAAGGCACTTTCTCCCTATTTTTGGTTGCCCTCCATCCCTCCAGGAGGCACATTTAAGTATGAAGCTCTCCAAGAATTTGGCACATTGATATTTGCACATTCACGGACATACATGACACTGACACGTTCACAACACACTCGCGAGACACACTCTCAAAATCATGTTCTTGTATAAACCTCTCCAACGATCAAGACACCACTGTTATTCTCCTTCAGGAATGTTGAATTGAATTTAATCCTATTTATTTAAATGAACTAACTGCATCAAATGAGGCTTTTCATTTGAGAGTTATTATCTTAATTCTATAATCTAGCCTATCATCCGAGTTTACTCACCACAAGAAGATCACTTTTTTGGTTTATTAAATTAATTGTAAAAGCTGTTAACCATTTCACCACCGAAGCGAAAATAAAGAAGTGCTTCCCTGGGCCCGCGGCTACTTCCCGCTGAGTGTCACGCTGGCAGTTTTAGATATTAAGCCCAATTCGTAAAAAAAGTTCCTCAGAAATCGGCTATTCATTAGAATATTTTGATTTTAATATATATTATTTAAAATGCATTAAAATTAATACATAAGAAATTGGAAAAAATAATGAAAATTATACGTTTTATACAAAAAGTTACATAAAATCATATCTTATCAAGAAAATACAATATATACTACGTTTGATACATAATTTCATGTTATGATGATATACATACATGGAATATTAAGATATAAAAAAATAATCTTATTTTGTTGCGCGGTATTTTACAAAACATTCTTCAATGTATGCTCCAATGTTACGTCTTAAACTCAAACGAGTATTTTCTGCTTTTTTTTTTTTTTTTAAAAAAAAAAAAAAAAAAAAAAAAAAACCATGACAAATAAAGACTCTACCTCTCATAAACATTCATAAGTTCCTATTCGAACTTCTAACAAGTAAGAAAGAAGTAAAAGCAAATCAAATGCGCCAACGAGCCCTTCAAATTATTTCATCACATTTAAAAAGCCACGCCGCAACGCGTGTTTTTCGATTAAAAAACCAATATCCCTCACCCTCCTGATAGCCAGAAATGAAATCCAAGCCCAAATCATCCAGGTCAACATTCGAAATTTCACGGTATTGTAACGCCCTCTAGAAACATTTTAAAAAAATTCAAATAAAACGTTCTCATCGAACGTAACTGTATTGATACAATGGTTACCAGCAGACACTCACGGAACGTATCAAATGTGATACGATGGGAGAGAACGGGTTAATGTCAAAATTCATAAGCTTTAAATAAATTAATTCAAAAAAGGATTACATTTCAGTATAAACAGATCAAAGCATATTTAGGATGACACAAACATCCTTTATTTTCCTCTCCCTTCTAGAAATGTTTAAAAGAGGTGGAGAAAATGCAAACTCGAGTTGGCCATTGTTCATCTGCATTCGTAATATTTCACTCCTCTTTTTTCTTCCCCGAGACAAAGGGCGCGGTTAAAGTTTTGCACCCAGAACCTTTCTCGCGACTTGTTGCTTCGCATCGCGTAATGACTGAGAGGCTCGACGAAAGCACAATGGCCGCCTTCATTACGATTGTTTTTTGTTGTTGTGAAAAGGACAAAATGATAGTAAATCTACCGAGTTTTGTAGAATCATGCCATTAAAACTCTATTTCGGAGTCATGTCGCGAAACAATGGTAATGAGAAAGAAACTTCGGAACGAGGTATACGCTGTGTTCAAAATATTATCCTTTTATCTTTTAAGAAGAAACATTTACTTTGTTAGAAATAGAGAGATAATAACTTTTTTTTAGTCTTTTCTTTCGTAATTGCTTACAATAAACAGTTCATTTTAACATCTACACGAACGCAGGTGACAACTTCAACTACTCTGTGTTGACGAAAAGTTCCAATTAAATTAAATTAATTTACTCCGTTTTCTGCATCGAGATACAAAATTTCATCCATTAACTCTTCAGCAGAAGAAAGTTCATTGACTCCCCACTGAGAAGATACGTTTGTAATTCCGCATTGTGCGTCGATTCCTGTTACCTGAAATTTCCTCGAAAAATATGAACTCTTTTCCCATCACCCTCTACGTATATGTGAAATACATCCCATTGGCAACTCCATTTACAGATTATAGTAGAGCGTATTTCATAATTATCCTGCAGTGCAGTATGAAAAGAAATAGGCACAAAGCGCATGAATCCTTCCTTTGAACATTACCCAATGGAAGGAAAAGAAGCATCCCGAAAAAAGGTGTTAGTATTCAGATCAATTTTGTTTAATGAATTTCCATTCCCGTATCAGTCTCAATACAAAAAACAAATACCTTAATGAATCCTTACTGGAAAAAAATAGCCCTATAAAGAGAAGATTTCAATCAAAATCAGAGGATCAAAACAGCAAATCCCCGTCGGCGCCTATTTAAGATCTTCGACTGATACTTACAATCAGCGCCACCAGAGGGGCGGGATTATCAGCAAGAGCAGAAGAGCAACCCGAAAATACCTTTCATTAGAATGCTGAGTCTGGTGAAAATCCATAGCCTATCGATTGAGAGAGTCAAAAAATGCTTTGGGATTTAATATTAAAACATCCACGAATAATTTTAAAATAAATGGTAGAGAGAGCAAATTCATATTTTTAACTTTTGTGTTAAGGTAACTTCTGAGACATCAAAAAAACTACATTTTTGTAATTTTTTTATTGACGGGTAAGGCCTTCTTTTACATTAGGGGTCGTGGCCGCTCTCTTTACAAAGTTGCATGTCCTCATGCCATGAAGTGGCAAGAGTCATTTGCACATTCTCGCCTTGCCACTGAGGTGTCACTCCAGAACAACTCATTTGCGCGCAGTGATGCAAGATTTATGCACGCGCGCCTACAGCATCGATATTTACACAGGCATCAGAGTACCGACATCGGCTGTTCTGGATTTCCTTTGTCCCATTGACGGCCTACAAACTGACTGCATGCTGGACCTCATCGGAAATCGTTTTAGCCACAGTTTTCTGCAGATCATGATACAAGTTGTATCCATGTGTAAATATTTATAACTATTTTAAATAAATCCTTTTTAAAATTTGAGCTATTGTGGATTTTCGCGACTTCTCGATACGAGTTAACTGAAGAAAGGAATGCGTCCCATTACCCCTTCGGGGGTGCTGTTAAATACCCTATATTCAAATAACGGTTATAACCTTAACGACATCTCAGAATTCTGTTGCAAAGAAGTCCTAACAACAATACAAACGTACCCAAATACAAACAAAGACAAAAGTAGTTTGAACTCGTTAAATGTTATCAGTAACCAATTTATGGTGAACACTTTCAAAACAGTGTGGACTTGAAGCGAATTTATCTCTGTTTCCCTTGCATTGAAACGACCGTTTCTTTCCTTATTTTTTTTTTCTTTAACATTATTTACAATTTAAAAAGTATGTTTTTCTTTTTTATTCTGCAGGAATTCATTCAGGGAAATGTTGAAATTCAGAAAGATTCGACTGATTGATGTTTTGATTGGATGGTTCACTAGTAATGAAGGACAACTTTCTCTTCTTTTTATTACTAAATCTTTACCACTTTTTGTTTCGTCTGGAACGTGAATCAAATTTTCTATGTGTCCGAAACTTAAAAATGTTTCTTCTTATTTCTCTCTTCTTTTCGGCCGCTAGGGGTCATGGACTCGGCGTTTTTCGTTGAGTCGGAGGTTCCAGCCACTAACTACCCACCCTGTAGCCGGGGTGGATGCACGTTAAATCTGTCGAGGCTCAAAGTCCTCCCGTTGGTGAGGTGTAGAAGTTTGGATGAAGGGTTGCCAGCTCAGGTGTCACCCTCGTCACTTGAACGAGGTATGTTACCAATAGCCCTCGTGTTGCTTCTAGTGCGACGTTAAAAATAATTGCATCACTTTCGCATCTCTTCTAAGTGAAAATCATCTGCTCCTCATAAATCAATCAATCATGAAATCCTTTACAATAATATTCTCTTAATGTCAGACATAAAACACTCAGCTGACCTTACTTAAAGAGTCGGACACCCAGTGAAAAATAAATTTCTTAAAATAATTATCTAACTAATTTTTTTTAACTAACGGAGTTAGAAAAAAATCTAACCTTCCGAAGATATATAGATAAAAATAAAGTATCACTGAAATGTATAAACATTAAATTACATTTGTTATAAAAGTGATTTATAATTAGATTATAAACTATCGTTAAATTATGATTTCGCTCTGTATGCATGGCTCTGGAGTCAAAGAGTTTGAAAAATTTCCTTCACTTCGCTCGCAGACAGACATTTAAGAGATAACATTTCCCAAACAAAAACGCTGTATTCATTACATGACAATAACCATTAAATCATTGCAATTTCCAATTACATTCCATAAGCTTTCCTCTCGCCAAACGATACGTGTCGTGGTTCCTATGCAACACTTAGGATAGCGACACTTAGCATGTATATATACTTTTAGAAAAGAACGGACAAAAGATGAATTATTAAATAATACAAAAAAAAAATCTTGAATAGCATTCATAGGTCTATCATTCACCTATGCAATTGCACACACGAACAGAGCAGAAAACATGTTGCGGCATTATTCATATTCATCAGAAGGTTGCTAACAAATTGTAGCGCGTGCCCTACATAGAATGAGATCAGAAGTCAAGAAAACCGGCTGCTCCCTACAATTGAAGTCTTACGTGTACTTCCCCTACCAACAATATTTGAAATATAATGAAAAAAGATATTTCTTCTACGTCGTTTACAACGATGTGCGTCACCGCGTGACACAGCTTGATGTTGCACCACCCTGAGACTGAATGCTGCATCATTGGATGTCATATGACGGCACTATTCGAGACGCGTGATTTATACCGGGCACGCGAAACTCAAGAGCTTATCAGAGGAATTGCTCAACGCCTCAGACACTCGTTAATACATATTCTTATCACTGTTCCATAGCACGGCTAAATTTATCCTTCATCGGGTTACACTGCAAAAAATCTCAAATGCACCACTTCACCATTCATCAATAAAAGTCACGTGACGGCAGCGATTTCCAATCTGCTAGAGGCGCGGGCCGGGGGAGGTTGTGCGTAAGAGATAAATTTTTACTCTAAAAATAGAAGCTCCTAAAGTTTAAAAATGAAACTTACATTCAATTTTGGTACAATCTGAGTGTTACAAGGCAATGAAAGTGCTTCTAGTGTTGCGAAAGTAAGTAGCATAAAACGGGCTTCTCGGCAATAGCTGCGTAGAAAACTAAGAGAGAGCCAAATGAATAGAAATTATAGAGAACAGTGTTCCTTTTCCACAAGGCTCCGAGAATTGACAAACTTTTTTGTGTCAATAAGCAACATCTTAGACATTGAATTTTAATGCCACACTTGCAGTTGGTTCAAAGGATCAAAAAGAATGTACCAGAGTGATTCAAAAATTGATTGCATTTGAAAACAGATGTTGTACCATTGTAAAATTACCTAGGTAAATTGTTGTTAGCATTGGTTGCTGCTATCTGTTGAGCGGAGTCGAAACAAATGTGTCTTGGAATCATGAATTTGTTATGATTTGGTAGTCAATTTATGTCAAATTAAATTTTGATTGGTGCTGCGTCGAGTTGTCGACGTCATTTTGCGTCGGTGAGACCCGCCTTCATTATAATGCTCCGGAAATCGAGCAAAAATTGAAACTTTGGATTCCTTTCGAGGAATATTTTATTGAAAAGGCGAAGACGGTCTCATCGGGTGGGAAAGTTATCGTGAAGAATGTTAGAGGTTCGAAAGGCGTCATGAACCCGAATATAAGTCACTGAGACTTGGACAGCTGTCTAGTGAGTCATGTTGCTTACTAAAAACAAACCATTTTCGATGCTACGAGTGCCATATCTTGGGATTGCTGAGGATTTATTGAACGACCCTCGTACTATAAAATAAATATGTTATAAAACGTTGTATTATTCTGCTCATTGTGACTTTCATGGGTGAAGTTTTGCCATTTGAAACATGCCTATTATTATATCCCTTCAAAAATAAAAAAAAAAAATGTTGGGGAGGCCCCGAAAAAATATTGTTTTCGGGGAGGATTAGTAGCAGGAAGGTTGGAAGGCACTATTTTTTTGAGTGATTTTGCCTTCGTTCATTCACTGCGTATGACGCTGGGAAAGCTCACTGTGAAGCTGTAGTTCTACTGCTGTTTAAAACCTTTTTTCATTCCGCGTACCCTCTCCGCAAACCCTCGACAAAGAATCCCACCCTCTTCCCCACACGCAATCTGTTTCATCCATTACAGATTCAGAAAACTTCTCCGAAAAGGAGACACTCATTTATTGAAATAAATTAAATAATCTATGTTTTCATTGAGTAGTTATTACAATTATTTATTTTTTAAATAAGTCATCAAATTAACAAATCGAGGGGGAAAAAAGAAAAATTAATGCCATAATTTGGGACTGCAATGGAAGATAAAATGTTGAAAAATTAGCCTAAAAAAAGGGGATAAATACAATCTCAAATACGGAACTGTGTTTCATTTGATTCTAACATATGTTTATTTCTTACGTACGTATGCGGGGGGAAAAACGCGCCTTCAACGCGCTCTGTGCTAGCAAACGGCAACACTTTTACCGTTTTTAGAAAGTTCAACGCACTTCAACGGATGAGTCCTCAAGAGTGCCAAATAATAATAGTTATGGTAGGAAATTACTTTCATTTAAAACAATTTAAAATCCGTGATAGAGAATAAAATAGAATGTGATAAACGTTTATGAATGGGATGAAAGGAATGTCGTTTAAAACCCCTTGATGGTAGGGTGAATCATCAGTTTTCGCTCTCCTAGGATGGGCAGTGCTGCTATCAAACGGTCGCTGAAAATGCCCCCCGTGGCTTTCGAAAATGGATACGGATAGCTCGTTAGTTTTTAAAAGATAGTTTTTAAAGAATTACTTATGGTATATTAATGCAATATTTACACCCATTTTAACCTGCACTTTTAAACAATTCTGTAAATGATAAATATAACAACTATTAGTTTCTGAAATATTACATTTTTAAGCAATTATTTGCTGTATATTATTGTGATATTTAGACCCATTGTAACTTGCACTTTTAAACAACTCAGTAAATTATAAATATTACAAAAATTTTAGTTTCTAAAATATGGAATTTTATACAATTATTTGAGATCTATTAATGTAATATTTACAACAATTGTAATTCGCATTTTAAACAATTCAGTAAATGTTAAATATTATAAATATTAGTTTGTAAAATGTTAAATTAAAATATCTTAAGAAATACACGCAATTTTAAGCTTAATAAAGCTTGAAGTATTATAAAGGTTTTTTTAATTGTAATATTTATTTAAAATTCTTTCTGTGTGCGATACTCTTTAAAATGTGGAATTGCACAAAATAGAGCATTACATTCTATGGAACAAATGCGCTATTTTTCAGTAACACGCTCTGACCAAATTACACAGGAAAAAAAAACTAGATTAACAACTGAATCGACAACAGTTTCCCTTATTATGTAAGAAAATTTACGATACCCGTACTGCCATCTGTACGCAATCAAATTAACTAAATTTTTCCAGTAAATATTGTTTGTAACAGAAATAACGCATGATAATATACGCGGATGAACTCAGCTTCCATAGGGGAAAAGTTTTGTTGCCCGGGGTAGAGATCGGCTGCAACGTTTGGGTCGAAAAACGAGCTGAACTCTTCACTGCCCATTACGATACGCTATTCGAATGACGAGCTGGGCTCGTTCATAACCATTGAAGGGTGAAATAAATTTGGTTGGGAAAAATCCCCAACCAAGTCAATTGAAGGAAATGTGTGAAAATTAAAATGTTTCACACGAACAGAGCATTTGATCGAAATATACCGCACGGTCAGAGAACAAACACAATAGTTACACATGGAGGGATCGTCCTCTGGAAAAGGTGTTTATGGGTCGCATGTCCAAGAAGTAGACGAGTCAAAATGGCGTCCTATGTTCTTTATAAAAGTGAATGCCGAGGAGAAGCGATGGGTTAACATCTGAATGTTGACTTAGTAGTGCAATCGACGTTTCCTTGACACCACGGAGAGGTCACTCGACGACCCTCTTTCTTTCCCTCATGGCACAGGTTCTTCAGAGTATCTTCGACAATGTCTCATTTTCAGACAACCGACAATCTTAATAAAACTTGCATTCAAAAATTATCTTTTAGTATTTTTAGATTAACAATGATTTTGCTCTTTTTTTTTAGCTTTGTGACCACCATAATAGTTTTCTCTTCCAGTACTCCCTCACAGTCTCTCCTTTGGGGCACGTGTATGAACAGCTTCTAGTACCGTTGTACTAGGTTATACGAAGAAGTTTTTGCGCTACTGCTGTGGAAGTGAATTGTGTTGTATCTGAAACGGAGACCTGGCTGAACTGCATGCTTCCTCTTTTAACTTGCTGTTTTACTCTTGTTTAGTTTTAATTTGTAGCGGTTAGCAAGTCTACTCCCTGTTTTTATGGTCGTTTCTGGGGCATTGTTTCATTCTAACAAATAAAGTTGTGAATTATTTAAATTACAATTGATTGGCGGGAAAAAAAAACTTTTTTTTTTCGTTTTTACTAACAAACTTTTTTCATTCCACTTCTGATTTGTAGAAGCATACTTTTCTTAATAATAAACTTTTAATAACAACAATTCTGATTGTTATGTTCATTTAACTTTACACTTTCTTCATTGTTACTTTGCCCTTTATCCACAGACAAAGAACAGACTTATAACTTTTTAATTAACAACTTAAATTAAATTGCGCATAATATCACTTTACTCTCGAGTGTCGACTCGCTTGCTTACATATTGACGAGGTTGTGAGAGTTACCTTCTACACTCGCCCCTTACAAGACGCCCTCTACAGACGAGAGTTAACATTGACGATAACAGGATATATAAGTTGAAGTGTAGTGAATGAGGGAGAAGAAGGTAAGATTATGGCAGACTGATAGATGGGAGATCGATAGAAGGGTCTTCTAAGGGGCTTAACTTATTTAGGTAAGTACGGGCATAATGACTCTGAGATACCTTAGTGATATTTTTCTTTCTTTGGTCTTTGGTAAACGCAGATGATACCCCTCTTCTCCCTACTGGGGTATTATAGGAATCTCTTTCTATTTTTTGACCTTTTTTCTAGTCAACCTTATTTTTTTTAAATTTCTTCAAACATTTAGATCACAGTTACACCTTGTTTGGCGCAGCATAGCCACACCTGGCTCTTACTACTTTACACTCTACCATCTCTCACTCACAAGATGGGTGGAAGAGTTAGTGGACAGAAGGTGTATTAAATATTAATAATGAGAAATAAATCCTACAATATCTGATAGTGAAGTCAGATTCGACCTCAATTCGAACACAGTTATATAAGCATACATTCACGACCATATCATGTAGAGAACAGCTCCACGTTTATAGTAGATTTGTTGGGGTGATAAATATATAAATCTGAGAGCCATTTTTTTCCAACTTCCAATAAATAGGAGAGAAAAAAAGAAAAAGGTACAGAACATGAGTTTCGTTTGTTTGTACCAAAAGTTATGAACAAACATGGTTGCTTTTCAACCATGAAAAGTCAGGCATTTCTCATATCTGTGGATGAGCTTTCCGTTCCTCTCTTCGAAGAACGTTGCCACCAAGGATGTGAGTTAGACTTGCACTTTGCTTCGAAGCTCCATAACTCTTCTTTTGATTTGAAGGGCTCTTTGCAGTCTTCGTAAAGTCTGAAAATAAACAGCTTCATTGATCGTAATCCCGGGTTGCATAAACTTACAAGGAAGACATCTTTTTGGTCCCAAAAACTGTCCCCATAACCTTCCTGCTGTTGAAGGTTTGTTTGAAAAGACTTGTATTCTTGTCGCCCTTTCATCGTGAATTTTGATTCGCCCGTCTTTAAATTGTCTTCACGATTTACGTGCAAAGCCATCCCTCATGAAGTAATCATCTGTACTCGGCTCTATTTTTGGAGAATTTCGACTGCGTTATTCCTTGATGCCTGAAGAAAGCAAATAACACTCCGCAATTCGCACTTGATGGGAGGATCCATTGTACCATCTATGTTTGCGTGCCAACAGCTCAACTTGAAATTGTGAATGGTGTCGGTAATTTAAGAGGTTATAGTTAGAGAAATGTGCAGTGGTCCCTCGTGCATCCGCACCTCACACCACTTGTTTGTCTGTTTAGCAGCTCGATCGAAGGAAAAAACAACCCTCGTAATTTCCAGTTGACTTTTCTTGAACTGACTGTTCAAACTTGAACAGTAAGTTCGCTGTAGAAACTTGATGGTACAAAACATCGGTATCAAAGCCGATGAGTCACACATTTAAAATTAAATTCTTCCTTATCTATTATCATAGCTATATATTTAACGACGCTATAATTTGTATCTCTGGCAGCCTAGTGGCGATTTCAAGGGTGTGCTTTGAATCCGTCGAGTCACGATGCTTCTATAGACCTGTCGTGTACCGGGGCGGATGTATGATAAATCTTGTCGAGATCTCGAGTACTCCCTTAAGGAAGTTTAGAGAGAGAGGTTCAAGCGTCTTCCTCGTCACTCGATCAAGGTCCAAAATTCCGAGGTTTGTTGCAAATACCTCTCCTGTGGCTTTCAATGGCAACGCTAATAATCAATCAACCGATTCACGGTTGGTTCTTCTCTTTAGGTACTGCATTCCTTTTCTCCCGGTGGCTGTGTTTTGAAATGATCAGCAAAACGAAGCAATGGGTCTTCACTGAAGTTACGGACAGACGGAACACTTTGTAGCTGCACAGAGAAGAGTTTCTTTTCCTGCTTCCCTGCAGAGCTTCAAAGTGACCCATTTGTCTCCACTCTGCGTGCTTCTGAAGGGAGAATCAAAATAGGTTCCCATTGAGATGCTTGGTGTTATCGTGGTAGAACGTCGTTCTTATAGTTTCTGCCAGAAACATTATCAGTAGGAGAATCTAGAATAAGTGAATTTTATTTGCAAAACAGGGATTTAAAAAAAACGAAGAACCATGTAAATTATAAATAAATAAAACTCTACGATCTTCTCAAAATCACGTTAAGTTATCATTATGTGATATCTTTTCTTATCAAGCGATTCAGTAACAACTAATTATGCTTTTAAATGTGCTATTCCGATTATAAAACGTTGTATAAGCTATCAGAATACATATTTTTGAAATGCGTAATGCTAATTTAAATGTACACTGATTTCTAAACCAGGGATAATTTATCTTCATTATGTAACAACAGGCAATGAGAAAAAAAACCCTCAATCTCACTGTGTCAAAGCAATTCAAAAAAGGAGTCGTAACGACACCCTATTACCCGCCTCGTCTGCCATCTTATCTAAATTTCAACTTAACTTCAAGAACAGAAAAAGTAATTAAAATATTCACTGATGTTTCAAAATATATTTCGAGTAAATTAAGATATTTACGAGAACTAAAAATTTCCATTTCCTATCAAATAATACGTTTACCGGAATACGATGTGCGTACCTTTTTCGATTGCTCACAAACGCCAGAAGACTTGGCATCGCATCTCACACTAATACTCTTCTTATTACCGTCTTCTCTCCTATCTTTTCGACTCTCTTCAATTTTTTTCACTCACTTCTTCTTCATGAACTTCGCATAATTGCAAGTTGAGTAGTGTGAATCAAGTAGCGTCCAGAAAATGTCCATCTGAAGGGAAGTAAGCTTCCTGTTACTACAGAATTCTTGCGAAAAGTACGTTCCAATGGGATAAAATGTTTTTCATTTAACTTCTTGAATCAAATTGTGCAAAATCCTTACGAGAATTTTTTCAGATGAACTTCTCTTCATACATTTCAACAGCCATGTGAAGAATGTTTGAAGTCGAGGTGCCCTTGAAGGTTTTACTATCAATCTCAAAAATTCCGTTTTGGTATTTTTTTTACTAAATTTATCATATTTTGTATTAAGAAATGTGTGTTTTAAATGTGCTTCAAGAATTTTACACACACGCACACACGCACATATATATATATATATATATATATATCGGTCACAAAATGTGTTCTGTATATTAATTGATCTTTACGTATACAATGTTGCGAATGACAGTTATTCATATTTGATAACAGACATAGATTGAAGTCACACGCGGTATCGTAAAGTTCTGAATATTACTCAAAATAATCGGGATAAAAAATTTTATTTTTAATTCTTAAGACTTCTCTCTCTATTTACACAGCTCTCATCTTCACCAAAAAGCGGGTTACTTCGATTTCAGTCTACATTTTCACGAAACCAACCGAAGCAACCCGTGTGATTGTCATTACAACATTATGTACATAAGGATCCATTCATAGGCAGAATAAGTTTTATCCAGAGATCTCGTTTATGTTTTAGTAATTATATATAGAAATAAAATTACTAAGAAATAACAGAGATAACTATATGGTTAAACCTAATTAAATAATAAAAGCAAGTAAAAATTGTTGCAAAAGATTTTGAAAAAATACTATAGGTAATTTGGATAAGACTGTTATTATTAAAAAAACAGTTCTGAAATTATTAATTATATCAAAGGTAAAAAGATTTACAATATTTGTAACTATAATTTTGAAAATTTACTAAATTCGAGAGATAAAAAGAAGATGTAATTAAAGTTATTTCAGATAATTTTAAAGAATCAAATATTAATAGTTCTATTCCTTACGGAAACTTTAAGTTTCTTTTTAATCTAATGATAAGAGAAAATTTTATTACTTATAATGGTAAAAACTATAAACCAATTTAAAGTGGTTCTATTATTAATAGTCTTGCTAATATATAGTCAAATCTTAAGAAACATAATTTTGTATAAAATAATAATTTCAAGTTATTTAGATATACTGATGATCTTATAATTTTTCAAATTAATCTTATCTCAGAAGTTAAATCAAATTTGTCTTTTATTCTTCTTATTTAAATTGGATTAAAATTAATGTAAACTCAAATGAAACTGATTTTATAAATGATAATTAAAAAAAATTGAGAATAATATTATTGTTAGTATATGATAACAAAGATAAGTATTGTTTCCATATTAATAAAAGTTCCTTTCTTCGATAGTAATCTAAATTTTTTTAAAAAAAAACAGATATACTTGATACTATCAACGAATATTCAAATACGTACAGATACCTAAGTTTAAATATGTTAATATATATTTAAACTTAAATTTTTACTCAGAAATATGAATTAAGCTACTATACCTTTAAATATTATAAAAAGTAATTTAAATAATTTCTTTTTTACTTGCGCTAAGGTTGATTATCCAATAAATTTTTAAAGAGAAATTTAAGATATGAGAATCAAAAAAATAATTATTGGAAATTTTATTTTTATGTTTTTTGGGTTATGATTTTTATGATGCATTTTTTTGATATTTTTAAAGTTTTTTTTTTTTTTTTTTTTTTTTTTAATAAAATTTTTAAAATATTTGTTTTCCCTCTTCCTCTAACTTTAATAATTTTTGTTTATTTTTATTTGTTAATTAATTAATTTTTTTTCATTATTCTTTAATTTTTATTTCTTAAAATTTTCTTATGATTTAAATACTTTATTTTTTAATTTAATTTTGTTTTTCTTTAATTTTTTTTCCTTTTCTTTTATTTGTATTTTATTTTAAATTCAATTAAATTTTACTTTTTAAATGCTCTTTTCTAAAAATTTACTTTTTGGATTAAGTTATGAAATAGTTTCATAGATGGCGTTGCTTTAATTTGAATTTTTGTATTTTTAAATTTCGCCGTGCATTGGCGACAAGGCTAGAAACAGCGATTTTGCAGACAAAATGAAGGTTCCCGAAAGTCGATTCTCGAAAACACGATTAGGTGCAAATTCGTGGACTTTTCTTCCCTGCACACCTAGCCAGGACACGCACAAGTATCCCGAAAGCATGAGTCGTCTGTTTTGGAAGATTTGCGCAGTGTGTTGCTAATACATCTGCCGTTCCAAGCGCTCTTTTTGTTCCTGCATCTGAACAAGTGCTGTGTTTCCTTCATTGTGCTACAATTGCCCTCTACGTGGGTGTCATCCTGAAGAGTTGTGAGTCATTTGTGGTTATCCTAAGATTTCACTCGCATAATGCACCACGATTGAATTTTTGTAACGATCAACTCACATGAAAAGCAGTTAATTTCGATATTTATTATTTTCGTCCAATCGGACACTCGCATTTGTCGTTATTTCAATGAGCAGTTTCTCCTTTCTTTTTATCTATGCGGGCTAAAATTAAATATCCTGAGATATTATTTATTTGATTAATCCTTCACTCAATATAAGTAAACTAATAAGACTTCAAGATTTTTATATTCTACTTAATAAAGAATTATCTGACGTAAAACTTCTGTTTTTTGCTTTGTATTTACCAGAATGAAATGCGTGGAAGAAATCCGTTTGCATCAAATACCTTCGTTTTCAGCTTCAGAAAAGTATTAAGAACATTTTTTGGAAGAACTAAATTTTCAAGAAGAAAAAAAAATCAAGGAACCGAAAACAAGTTTTCCATCCTGCTGTTATTGCAAAAATATCCACCAAAACGATAGGAAAAAAAAGCAGTAAATCTGTGCACAAATCAAGTGGAACAAACGGAAGGACTCCTTTCAATGAAAGAGCTGTTTTTGCAATTTATACGATGTATATTTTTCAAATAAAGAAACTTTGTATTCTTCTAGGCAAACAAACTTTCGTTGCCAACGGTAAACCAAAAATACTTTCTCCTTTGAGGAACATTTTTAAGATCATCGCAGTTCCTCGGATGATCCTTAACGCAAACAAACTCGGCAAGAGCCATTTTTTCGCCATTTCTATGTTTCAATTTTTTATTCTTTTCTTCTTCCAAGTAGGACAACTTTCGATCAGAACAGATGTATTTTTAAACCATCGGTAACAAAGCTAATATCGTTCCGCTGTGCGACGAACACTTCTTCGAAAAAGAAGAATCGCGATATTGTTCGAAATTTTCCTTTCTACTTCGGTCGATGCATTCCATAGTATTTAGTCTTTCTTTCAAAGAAATTCTTCTCCAGACAGGTGAACTCTTTTTTTTTTTTCGAACTCTCTTTCTTCTATATTTTAATGATTTTTATTTCCTTTATAATAATTATTTTTGCTAGATCAGTTTGCCTTCTTGATACAATTGTTTGTTCTTGTCCATTAAAAGTAATTCATAATCTGATGCATTTAGAGAATTCTTTTTCTTTCTGTATAAAGAAATTCATTTGAAATATTTGTAATTTAACATCTTGATGGGTTACTACTTGTACTTTTGGTTTCAACTTGAAGAGAAATAATCATTCTTTTTATTTCCGGTTATTTATTCTTTCATTTAAGCTTCTTTTTTTTTAAATTTTACTTTTTTGATAAAATGCGAGTCGTTACAAATTTATTTTATTTTAAAGACCTTTTAGCAAATCGGTATAATATAGAATTAAAAAGCAAACATATTGTAGTTTTTAAAAATATATTGTTGTGTAATAAATCTAATTATCATTATCAATACACAATGAATCTAAAATCTTAAAATAAAACCTTGTGCTTTTCGGTCAGTTTCATTTCTCAATTAATTATTTTTTATTTTTTATTATTGCATTAATTTTTCTCAATAAAATTTGATTTTCTTTATGTGATGATTTGCTTCTCTCTAATGTTTTATTCCCTCTTTCATGTTAAATATTCTTATTTTTTTTCACTAAATATTATTCACAATAATAAGAATGCTATTAAGTTTTTGTGTATATTTTGTAAGGAATTTTTATTACGGTGAGGATTAACTTTTCATCTATTTTTTGTTTATAAGATGTTATTTTGAGTTCTTCGCTTAAATTACTTGATATAATTCTCTTTTGCATTTATCACAAGAAAAAACACTTTTATGTGAAATCTATTTTGTATTGTTTAATAGAACTCAGTTAATATTTAATTCCTCACAAAAAATTTTCATTTGTAATGTATTCAAAAGGCAAACAATGATACAAAACGAAATAATTTGAGGATTTTTAATTAATCTCTGTAACGCGAATGGTTCAAAAAGTACTTACATTTGATGACAGATGGCATCATTAAGGTAAATTGTTGTTACCATTGTTTTCTGCCATAAGTTAAACGGAGCCGAATCAAATGTGACATTGATTCATAAGTTAGTTTTGATTTGGTATTTAATTACTACCCAATCAAAGTTGCCATGTCGAGTTGTTGCCGTCGGTGAGACCTGCATTCATTGATGTGCACCGAAAATCAAAGCAATGGATTGCGTCCGGTGAATCTGCTCCAAAGAAGGGGAGGACGATCTCATCTGTCGGAAAAGTGATGACGAAGTTCTAAGCGCTCTAAGTTCGTATCAGATATTTTATATTGCAGAAAAGGTTACGAAAGAAAGATAAGACACCATGTAATTCGTAGGAAATGTTTTCTAGGCTGCTTTGACTGTTTTCTCGTTTAAGGAAAATTTCAGTTTTTAAGTATCTTACGATTTATATCAAACTAAGCCTATTGGATTGAAATATGAAACATTATCCGATGTTCTTTTTTTTTTTAAAAAAAAAACTTTACGATACGGGTAGCACTGTAGAATTTTAATTCTAATTAAGAAATAACCGAAATCTATGGGTACAAATTATTCTACATATTGATAGATACTTATGTTTATAATGCTGTATATAATAATTTGATATATGAGCTCTTTATGATAATTTCTTCGGTTTCGGAAAGCAGTAGATTGAAGTAACCAGCAGTAGGGAGTTCGATCCTATGAGTGCTTCAAAGATGCCCTTCAAAAGGTTAAGAAACACTGAAAGGGCGACTATTAATTATTGTAAAGAACAGTAATTAATAAAAATCCCTTTTTATTTCGATTTTTTTAAGAATAATTACAACTTTAGGGTACTCGATATGTTTGTGCGGGTGACTTCAATCTAAGGCTTCCTGAAACCAAACAAATCACCGTTAATAGTCGCTTTTTACAACATAAGGATCAATTAATATGTGAAATAAATTTTATCTCGGTTATTTCATTGTAATAATTAAAGCTTTACGTTACCCTCTTGTACAGAGATTTTCTCGTCCAATTTATCGTCATGAATAAATGCCAGAAAACTTATTTTAAACGGAAATCCCTAATTAAATTTCTAGTAAATGTTTTGGTTTTAAATGCCTTGACGTATGAAATTTGAGTTTCAAGGACTGTTGCGAAACGGCGTTAATATACGTCACATCTATTGGTTCTCAAAGTCCTTACGTTGGTGCAGAAATTAGAAAAGGGAGTGCTATATCAAATGTCGTTATCGTTGTCACTAGGACAGTGATTAAAATTAGGAGATCCGTTACCAATGGCGCTAGCATTACTTCAATTGCGATTATAATAAACAATAACATATGTAATATAGTTACAAACATTACGACGTGGGGGGATGTGAGTCAAAATCTCACTCATTAAGAGGATAACAACAAATGCCGCTTTACTCAAAAATATTCAGGATGACACAAAGGTTTTGGACAGCAACAACACAAACAGAAAACACTCGAGCAGATTAGCAACACAGGAACAAAAACAGTATTTGTGATGACAAGTAAGTTACATCATTATGGTTAAGTTTCCTCGGTAATATTCTGACATCCAAGGCAGACTCCCACAGAAAGACTCTGGCCGCTTCTGAAAATTCACTCGGGTACGTTACCACTAACTCTTCGGCAGATCCACTTCTAAGTGCCGACCGATTTCATTAAATTTCCCGATCTATGTCCTTGGCTTCGCATCTTTTCATTTTACATAAATGCTTTGGTCAGGTGTGATATCGCAGGGAAAATTCAGAAAATGTCCATAACTTCCTTCCCAGTAGATATATTGCCTAGATTCCAGCTCTTTCTGAAATCTTCGATTTGTCACCAAACTCCTCGCCAAGTCATTAAATGGTCGCCAACTTCATCGCTATGCTTGAGGGGTCATTGCTTAAACTTTCCTTGGCTAAAAGATGAAGTGTCTGTAAATGCGTCTTTTTTCTATTTCAGGGGTCCACAGCAGGGAAGCGTCATATCAGTTTTGTAACAAAATCTAGACCGCAGAATGTGAAGCATGTAGCCAAAGCCCTCAAACTCCAGGTACATAAATTAAAAAAAAATCAATTGAATTGTATTTCGAATTTTCGAAGTATTAGATACTTGTGTGTAATGCGAAATGTTTTTAGCTCCCATTCAAATGTAATAATTAACACAAGTCAAATTTTGGAGGGAAAAAAAACAGTTTTTGACTTTCAAATTAAAACTGAATGGTTTTAAGTTTACTGCAACAACATTAAATAAATGTTGAATAACTGTCCTGTGATGTACCAAGTTTTCCTATCCAAATAAAATGAACCATGCTAAGAATTTTAATATACATTCAGCGTATTAAAAAAGTTATACGTCTGTCGCGCACAGATGCTCACAGAACGCAGAGGATATACTTACATTTAATTTTGAGACCCTTCATCTCGATTTTAAACTCGGGAAATAAAAAGAAAATAATCTGGGGGAGAGAAATCTAGGGATTACAGAGGGTGGTTGATGAACACAACTTGTACTTTCGCCAAATTATACTGCACAAGGATGGACTCGTGCATTGTAGGGCAAGAGCCACCAATTTCCCAAAGTCCGACAAATCGGGTTTTACGCGGCCCAAAGCATCTTTGTAGAAGTCTCTAGTCATAGAGGAACGAAATTCTGTTGCACATGATCAACGTTTTCATCATTTGTTCTCGAACACAGACGACCTGATATCTCATCGGTCGAGTCTCTTTTAGCTTTAAGCCTCAGAAATAAATCAAATACTCTGGAATGATTCATAGAATCGTCCCCATACTCTGATTTAACAGTTTCGCACATTTCTGTGATCGGATTTTGAAATTTAAAACAAAACTTTTATATTCATTCGCCACTCAATTTTTTTCGATGACAATGAAGCGCACACACTCTTTACGCAAAGGAATTCTTCCCAGTTCAGAAATAATCAGAAAAAAAAAAATGTTACGCGAAGCTACACCATCCCGTCGCTATCGTAGAAAAAAACGCTGTTTGAAATTTTTTTTAAGAGCAGGCGTCCTGGAACTTTTTGAGTACACTGTGTATAACTATTATTACACTTCAGCATACTCGTCATTTGATCCTAGTTCAAAATTACGAGGTCCGTCGCCAGTAGCCTTCTTAATGCTTCTAAATGCGACGCTGATAAGCGATCCACTTTCAGAACAATGTCGAAATGAAGATAATAAGAATATGGAACATTCAAGCTCTCTTCAGTAGGAACGTGTAGGATGGAATTAGAATTTATTCGTTAATTTTACTAGTTTATTTATTCGTTACTTAAACTAGGTAAAAATTTTAAGGCACTCGACCGCTTAAACATAACAAAAAACTACAAATCTATCACACTCGTCCGAACACCCACTCTATCGAAAGCTCCTAAAAATATCATAAGAAAATTACGTCATCTCAATTTTACTCGGTGGGGCAAAAAATCCACGAACCTTCAACGAATTTTCTTCGCTATTCCACACAACAACCCGGACGTCTTTTTGACGAGCGGTTAGCTACGTCTTTTCTTTTACCCGAACTCGGCGGAATTTGATAAATGTCGGCTAATTTACCCGCCCCCCTTTCGTTGGAAAACCTGTCAGGGAGGTGGGCGAGGGGCTCCTTTCCCCTCTTTCCGAACACGAGTTAATTAAAACGACGTCCATCAATCTCGAGCGAAGGATTTTCTGTTGTCGTTCCTCCCCCCTCCCCTTTCCGGAGTTTTAAACGTCTCCGCCGCTAATTTTCATCGCATTACCTTGATCGGGAAATGGAATAAATCATCCAAAGGATCTGTTCCTGGAGAGTTGACCACATGACCCCTAATGACCAGAGAGGCCGGTGATTGGTTCGAATGTGATATCGGAAAGGAATCTGATTCGGTTTGATATCGAAGCAGAACACCCAGCCATTACTGACGGCTCTTGCCGCTTTGATTAAAGGTTAGACTTTGAAGAAGACACGGTTAATTCTCACGGAGGGACTATCTTCCGGCCACCCCTTCCGTCGCTGGGAGAGACATTCAAGCTGCCTGACTCTGTGAGGATGTACAACAAACTCTCGAAAAATTCCGATACTTCTTAGTTAAATATCCGATTTCTTAAAATTTATGTCCCGTTAATGAAGAACAAACGCCACAACTGTAAAAATTAATTTTGGTGTTTGTCCGTCCTTAACTGGCTTTTACGTCATATCTCGATCGAATATATTGATCTAAACTCCAAAAGAAGACATGCAAATACAGAATTATTCGTTTATTATC